>JAQIWH010001863.1:0-28162 GCA_034695005.1 Cryptops parisi
TAATTTATTAAACAATATTTAATGTTTAATTATATGTACTTAGCCAATCTCGCTGTTTCTAGCCTCTAACGCTTCATTGGAAATTGAAATCAATAATTTTGTTATTTTATCTAAATTAGTTCATTTATTTGCTATACAGTAAACTATTACAAACTTTGCAAAAATTTTAGTATTATATTATTTATTTGCAAAAATAAACGTTTAAAATGTACATTTTAAACTTATGAAGTGAATCGAATTTACTTGATCGGTATAAAAAGAAATCTGTTGAATTGCATAACGCTTATATTAATTCATAATTTAATTATAATAATTATTTGACATTGTGATACTTTTAAGTTGGTTTATTCCTATTTATTTATTACACAAGTGTCGAATTTATTCATAAAATAAATAAAAGTACATAATTCTTTTTTGGATAACCCAATTTGTTTTTCAGGTTTCTTATTGACTAACTTAAAATTTTAATCAAATGTCATAACTTAATTTTATTTATCCTCAATAATAATAATAATAATAATAATAATAATAATAATAATAATAATAATAATAATAGTCATGACAAATAGTAAAACAATTTCTTCCGGCAATAGCTACCACCTATTGTCGAAACAGTAAACTCGAATGGATGGCACTCGAAAGTCGAAACTCGTCTATAGAGCTAGTAATTGAATATGAAACCGTGACAAGAAACTCTTTCAAACTTTCACCCATTTCTCATCATGCGTCTCTAGTGTGTTGGACATTTTCTTTTCCAGTGCTAAATAAACTAAAAAGTGAATTTAGAAATGGAGGAGGAGGAGGCTGTTGCTCGCTCGTGTTCATCCCTCTGTGTCTTTTGTCGTCTTCGGTTTGGATGTGTGGAAGAAAAACGACGTCGTTGACAGCTTATGATTCCCTTCTCCATCGAGGTCCATGTAAGGCGATGGAAGAGGGATCTCAGAAAACAAACCCCAGGGATTTGTAGCACTTTCTAGTTGCCAAAACTTTTCAAAGTCCACACATCATGAACGACATGGCCGTTTCAGCTAGTTTCCTGCATATGGGCGACATCGTGTCCTTGTATGCCGAGGGAAGTGTCAGTGGATTCATCAGTACTTTGGGGTGAGTATAAACCCCCACTTGACAAATACGTAACGCCTACAAGTAGAACCCCTTTATAGTAGGTCAACAAATTTCATTCGCGGGGAGGGGGGTGTCGCAAAAAAACGGTGCGGGTTATGTGTCGAAAATTTGGGTAATTTGATGGCTTGGAGAAGAGGAGGAGGTGATTTCAGGAGTGTGTTACATCATCATTGTGGTCAAGGGCGAGGTATTCGAATACACCTGTAACTCATTGCAGATACATTGTGTGTAATTGCAAAGTGAACTGGGGGGTTACATTAAGTAACGTGAGGTCAAATCAACATTTCATTGTATATTGAAAAACGACTTGGTGTCAAGTGTGAATCACTTATCCTTTTTGTTGTCAATTTCATCCTAATCTCTATTACATGTTGTATACGAAACTTACGTACAATGTAATTCAATATACAATGTGTATTAATTATAGTGTATGACAAATTTTAAAAAAAAAAAAATTTATAATGAGCTTGTCAATGTCATAAATATTTTTTTGTCAATTTTTTATTATAATATCAATTATTATACTATAGTATACTATACACTACATTAATTATGTATTATTAATTATACATCCATTCCTATGTGTATGATAATTGGAAATCAGAAATTATATATATATACTATATAAGTACAACATTTTAATTTCATAGTATTAATCCGCATTATTTATTGTACACCATAGACATGTTTCTGTCACGTACCTAATAATACAGTGAATTGGAATGACTGACACTTCAGTTGTGCAAGTTCAATGCCATTTTATTTTTTGATGATTTTTCAAAAAATCGACCATGTTTAAGAAGGTTCATAATAATACACTTAATTAATAGACACATTGATAAAACTGTCATTTCTTTTCACTAATACGTTATAAATGATTTGACATTTTACACTTCCAATTTTCAGTAATTTTTTACTTTTTACCTGTTTTTCTTTGATTCCATGTAAGATTTCTAATATAAACGATAAAAATTTTCATATAAAAACGCAAATCCTGTAACGTACGCGTCGTTATAGGTGATTGTGAAAGTGGACGACGTACGATTGGTAAGATAAAACAAAACCCGAGCACTTGAACCGCTTTTGTTTTTATCAGGCATTCCGGTAATTTAATCCATCAGTGTGAAAAAATAAATAAATTAAAATGCAAAAATCACTACACACTTAATAGAATAAATGTAATGCAATGCATCCGTCTACCACAAACCTCATTGACTTTAACTTTTCCATTCTTAAAAATGTTACTTATATTTTATTTCGATATTTTTAATCTAACGTCACCATTGTGCATTGCGATCCGTTCAAACTCGAAATGGTGACGGCAGGCGTTTGTCATCTTTATGATGTCGGGATTAACGAGATATTAAAAAATCTTGGCAACACACGATGTAAGATCATTTAACTTCACCCCCAACACAATATAGAAACAAAAAATGACCGATTCCAATTTTATTTAATAACTAGGTTTATTAATTAGATTTCATAATTTGAATTACATATTTTTAATATATGTTTTATTTTTAACCATATATTTCAGTTTGGTCGATGATCGATGCGTCGTCCAGCCCGATGCCGGCGAACTGACGAATCCGCCAAAAAAATTCAGGGGTAAGGTATATATATATATATATATATATATATATACATACATACATACATACATATACTTTTCGTGGAATTTCCATAATGTGTATAAATTAATTATAGTCTGGCCAGTTGGTAACGAGTACGTTGAGCGGTCGAATCAGCGAAACGTTGGTTGACGGCTGGCAAAAAAATAACTGGTTTGGTTGTCGAGTATTATTGGTTTGCACTTGGAAAACATTTCTAATTAACTTCAATATGAAGATTTATTGTTGTTAGTTTTGGCGATTATCCAGTTGAGATTGCTTCGTGACGTGATTCATTTATTGTGATGTTTGGCAATTGCAAATGGTGTGCAGATTTTTTGTGTGGGTTGGTTGTTGATGAACGGTGCTAGTTTTATATTGTATATTTCTCCAATTTTTGAAACGTCGATCTTTTCTATAATCCATTGATTAAATAGTTTGTTTTTTATCATTTATTCAAGTGTCATTTTTTGTCACATGTCAAGTTGACAGGTGAAAAATGACAAGGTGCGTGTGTCTATGTTTATTGTGGTTACATAGTTAGCCTATTTTGAAGCGTGAATGCAAAAATGGTGTATTTAACAATTCAATTTTCTAAATATATAAATTAATATTAAACAAGATTAGATAAAAACTTTGTTTTTAAGGACAACCTTTTATTCAAGGCAAAGCCAGAAACAATAAGTTTTAAGTTAAAATAATATACCGTTTAAAAAATAAACAATTAACGAGTAAATTGCAAAATTTAAAGCAAAAGCCATCCATGTGTATTTTTTGTATTGTATGTATTTATGCAAAATACAGGGTGTCACAAAAAATGTACCCACACTTGAATAGCTGACTAATGAAATTGTGGTGCTATTTTTTTGCGACACTCCGTGTATAAAATAAATATAATTTGGATGAAGAGAAAATTAACAATTATTGAAATAGAATTTTTTTACAAAATTTTATGTTAAATTAGAATTTTAAAATAAAAAATTTGTTAAATTAATTTTGTTTTTCCAACTATGTATATTAAAATATAATGATTAAAAAAATTATACTTTATTATAAATATCTTATATCATCAATGGTTTTATAAAAAAAAATATTTTCAATTATAATTTTGTAAAAAAAACATTTGCTAAATTATAATTTTATAAAAAATTTTACTTTATCATTTTAAAGTAAAATTTTTAAAAAATATAAAATTTAATATTTTTTAATATAAAAAAATATTTTTATCAAATTTGAAATTATTTCAAAAAATTCTAAAGTGATATCAATAAATGTTAATATAACATACATAATTTTAAAAATACGATTTTAAATCTCACAATTATACAAAATATTTGTTTATATATTAATAGACACAAATTTTATTCGTGTATGTCACAAAAATATCGCAATCCTAAAATGCAGTTAGCATTAGGATCAAAAAGTCACTCTAGTACCTTATTAAACATAGCGACTTTTGGCTCACCCTATAAGTTTTTTTTTTAATATCCTATTAATATTAACATCAACCATGGGATTCAATCCTACATAGATAACTCTTACAAACATGTTTAATTATGTCATTTCACGTGCGTACATAATATTGAACAAACCCTATTACACATTATGTGGTTTGAACATCCTTGAGCAAAAGTTGTGATGCAAAGGAAACTCGAACAATAATGTAAACAGGATCTCGCCAAAACATCGTCTAGGTGTTTAAAACTTTGGTTCGTCGGAGCCGAGTTATTTAAAAATCCACCAAAGTGCAATTTCGTATCGAACTTGAAAAATAAAATCACAAAACCAAAAATAAAGCCGTACCAACAAACGGTCTTCTTGTTCCTGAGAAGAGCCAATTGCGTAATGGGTTTGGTTGCAGAGGCATTTTTAACAAAATTTAATATCGTAAGTTGTGTAATCGAATTTAACTTATAAGGACGACAATAATGATGATGATGATGACAGTATTTCTGCCTCGATTCTGAAATTGCTCCACTGTGTTGCACTTGTCATCGGAGGTCGAATTCATCGTTATTTCCGTCTTTCGGACATAAATTTTGTTGCCTCTCGCTACTGTAACACCTCATTTTTGTCCTGGAAAATAATATAGAGCGTTTTAACTAATAAAAAGAAGGTTGCACGAAAATGTAGTTTAAATATTCGTTAGCGTATTCATGAAAATGGGTTGTTATTTTTTTTTAATCGGGTTTTATTTTGTGTGGAAAACGATGTAACGGTGCGTTAATTCCGCAGAAGGCCAAGTTTAATCATTCGTGACAAGTTGTCTCGAAGGAAAAAAAAAGTATTAATAAATTCATTTTTTCTTTTATTTGGTTTTGTTTAGATTGCCTGTTCAAAATGTGTCCAATGAATCGTTATTCAGCGCAGAAACAGTTTTGGAAAGCTGCCAAACAAAGTGCAACAAGCGCTACCGATGCTGTCCTTTTGAAAAAATTACATGTAAATTATTCATTTTTTTTGTCATCATCATTCTTGTATTTCGTCGGTATTCTCCTAACGTCACGCTTCTTGCCGCTGTATCACTCTAACATATGTTAAAAAAATGTTTTGGGTTGAAATAATAGTTTTGCTCAAAAATTAAAATTGTATTAATCTGTATTAATTGACGTACCACTTTGTGTTTTGTTAACGGCTCTTGATAATTTTGTTTGATAGTTGTAATTTCCCAAAAAAAAATTGTATTCGAATTGTTTATAATTTGGCATTTTATTAAACGAAGATACAAGCAGATACAAGCAACTGTCAGTTGACGTTGGAAGATATTGTTAATGTGTAGCTTGCATTCCTAAGCTACTATGATTCGTATTGTAGTCATTAAATTTATGTAGTAAACATCGAATGGTCTATACAATACATTTTGTTAGCAGCTTTTATAATCGAGAATCGCCTTAATTTAAATAGGGTGCATTCACTTTGAATGCTTCAAAGACAGTCGGTAACGTGTGTAGGGTCTTTGTAAGTGACAAAGAGTTATTGACGATTTTTTGCGCTAAACGCGTCCAACTTGTATTGTCAGTCGCAGGAACAATTTTTAATCCAAAATGTTCTGACAAATAGGTCAATGGCGGATTGTCGTGTTTGTTGATCTATTTGGAGCAAGTTAAAACGTCTGTTCGATGCTAATAACGTTGTTAAGTTTTGTATACTGTTACAGTAAGTTTTCTAATACTTCAATGTTGACCTTATTTCATAGCATGCGGCTGAATTGGAAAAGAAACAAAATGAAAGCGAAAATAAGAAATTACTCGGGACTATCATTCAGTACGGAGGCGTCATTCAAGTAAGTACTTGTCGTTGGCCATTTCGATGTTCGATTCTTTTCTCACGAACAAAAATGGGTTGATGATTAATTTGTTTTAATTTCTTTGTAAAAAAAATAGCTTCTTCATTTAAAAAGCAATAAATATTTGACCGTCAATAAACGTTTGCCAGCACTGCTTGAGAAAAATGCCATGCGCGTCTATCTCGATGCCGCGGGAAACGAAGGTTCCTGGTTCTACATTGTCCCATTTTACAAGTTACGCTCATCCGGTGACAATGTAAGTTTGCAACACCAGTTTGTTTTACGTTCAATGTGGGTATGGTAATTTTGAAAAAGAAAATAAATGTATTTTGTTTGATAATTGGACAGGTTGTTTTGGGAGATAAGGTGGTTTTAAATCCTGTTAACGCTAGTCAACCATTGCATGCAAGTAGTCATGAACTTCCGGATAATCCAGGATGTCGTGAAGTAAGTCTATATTGTTTTGTTTTATTTAAATGTTGAATATACAGTCAGTCTATTTTGTTTAATAATCAGTATTTTTAATTTTTGATTAAAGGTCAATGCGGTCAATTCGAACACGTGTTGGAAAATCTCGCTGTTCATGGAACATCGAGAAAATTTGGATGACGTTCTTAAAGGGGTAAGTAACTTGGACGTTTCATACAATTTTTCAAGTTAATGTTTATATTAAAAATTAAAGTTAAATTTTTTTTAAAAAAATATTTTACAGGGCGACGTTGTGCGTTTATTTCACGCCGAACAAGAGAAGTTTTTGACGATGGATGAATATTGCAAAAAGCAATACGTATTTCTACGAACGACGGGTCGGTCGTCCGCCACCGCTGCCACCAGCTCAAAAGCACTCTGGGAAGTTGAGGTGAAGTTGTTGATGAATGTTACAGTAAAATCATCACGATATAGGTTAATGGTAACAAAATGTTTCTATATTAATAATACAACTATAGGTTGTTCAGCACGATCCGTGTCGCGGCGGTGCGGGTCATTGGAATAGTTTATTTCGCTTCAAACATCTCGCAACGGGACAATATCTTGCAGCTGAAGTAAGTTGAATCGCTCGATTCACTTTTGTCACGAACGAACTGGTGTGTTAAGATCGGTCTTATAAATTATTGATCCTTTGAAGATCGACGACGATACAACCCTGGACTCGATGAGGAGTAAATTACGAGGTTCACAAGGTGGCTCCGTTTACCAATTGGTGTCCGTTCCTTTAGCCAACGACATTGCGTCGATTTTCGAACTGGATGCCACCACACTGGCAAGGGGAGATTCACTCGTTCCAAGGTAACGATTTTCTTGTTAACGAGCTGAAAAACAAATTCATTTTGTAATTAAGTGGATTTAAGACGAAAACATTTTGTTTTTTAGATCCTCGTACGTTCGACTGCATCATTTGTGCACAAACACTTGGGTTCATAGTACGTCGCTGCCAATTGATAAAGAAGAAGAACGTCCAGTGATGTCTAAGGTAAGTTCAAACGTCATTTAAAATACGAATAATGTCATAGAAAAAAATGGCAGTCAAACTTGATGACAATATTGAATCGCTATGCATTTTTTGTCAGGTTGGTTGTGCTATGATCAAAGAAGATAAAGAAGCCTTTGCGATCATCACAGTATCAGCGATGGAGGTGCGCGATCTCGATTTTGCCAATGACGCTTGCAAAGTTCTAGGAAACATCTCGTCTAAAGTGGAGTTGAAAACTATCACGCAAAACGAACGAAGGTGGTCGAAATTGTATTTTTTTATTTCCTATGGTGTACTTTAAACTTATTTAACTCATGAAATAAATAATAACCCCATTTTTAGGTTTCTGATTCAACTTCTTCAAGATTTGATTTACTTCGTCGCTAACCAGGAAAACGAACAGAACCGCATCGACGCTTTGGAATTAATCGTCACCAACCCGGATCGGGAACGACAGAAATTGCTTCGAGAACAGAACATTCTCAAACAAGTAGGAATTGGAAAAGCAAGGTCTAACTAACGGGTATGTCGATCCAATTGCAATCATTGACGTATTTTCATTTTGCGTAGTTGTTTAAAATGTTACAAGCTCCGTTCACGGTTCATGGAGACGGCGCGTTGTTGAAATTAGAGGATTTGAACGACCCACGGAATGCACCGTATAAACTCATTTGTCGGTTGTGTTATCGTACGTTGCGTCTTGCGCAACAGGATTACAGAAAAAATCAGGTGTGTTGCGATAATAATAATAATAATAATAATAATAATAGACAGCGATGGATTTAAACGTTTCAAGTGTTGTCGTTGATTGAAACGGTGTAATGTGTGTTTTTTTTAGGAATACATTGCCAAACAGTTCGGATTCATGCAAAAACAAATTGGTTACGATATTCTTGCCGAAGATACAATCACGGCGTTGCTACACAATAATCGGAAATTATTAGAGAAACACATCACCGCGGCAGAAATCGAAACGTTTGTTTCGCTCGTACGCAAGAATAGAGAAAGCAGGTCAATGGAGTTTGACATTATTTTTGGAACTCTTGGTTTAAATTTTCGAGGCAAGAAAAGTTAATTTTTAATTTTGTAAAATGTTTAACACAGGTTTTTGGACTACCTCTCCGATCTTTGCATTTCCAACAAAGTGGCGATTCCAATCACGCAGGAATTGATTTGCAAAGCTGTCCTCACACCAGCAAACACAGACATTTTAATTGAAACGAGGTAGGTACATGTTGGTTTTTTAAAACAAAAATTGCATATCGCAATGTTTGTTCATTTGTGAAATTGCTGTGTTCAGGATGGTTCGATCTCAGTACGAAGTGGAAGTGAACATGCACGGCGAAGAAGAAACCATCGAGCCAATGATTACGATCGAAGAAGAGGAGGAAGTCAATCTCATCTGGGACGGAGGCGCCAGGAAGAAGAGCGTTCGAGAACTGTCACAGAATTGTACAAACGTCGGTCGGGAAGAAAAAACCATTCTCGATTATTATCGGTTGGTTGGCTTGTTGATTCCATCTTGAGCATTGGGTAGTTTGAGGATTTTGTAGTTTGTTGTTTTGTTTTAATTTTGAATGGGTTTATTTCAGGCATCAGTTGGATCTGTTTTCAAACATGTGTCTCGATCGACAATATTTAGCGATTGACAATTTATCATCTCACATGGATATTGACTTAATATTAAGGTATTCGCATTAATCAAGTGAACGTACGTCTAGGATATTAAAGTTGGCGCTGTCCTGTTTGTCACTATTTTCATTGTGCGTGTTAGATGCATGGCCGACGAACTTCTACCGTACGAATTACGAGCGTCGTTCTGTCGCTTGATGTTGCACATGCACGTCGATCGTGACCCTCAGGAACAAGTGAATCCAGTAAAATACGCTCGTCTGTGGTCGGAGATTCCTGTTCAAATGTCCATTCACGAGTACGGCCATGGCATGGCATCGTCGTTCAGTTATTATAACTCGTGTTGTGTTTTTTGTTGTAATTAGCGTTCTATCCTCTTCTTTTTTTTCCAGTTACGACGCTAATAAATCTCCAGATGCTAACAAGGAAGAAGTGCGCATCAAATTTTCAGGAACCATCATGTTTGTCGAGGATTATTTATGCAATATCGTCGGTCACATGTGGTCGTTCGCTGATAAAGAGCAAAACAAATTAACCTTTGAGGTGCATTTCTTAATTTTGTTTTCATTCATCATTGAACCAATTTTATTTTCAACTATAATTTGGGTTATTTTAGGTTAACTACGATTGATTCTCAATGGAATTTATTTTTTGTTATTCTCGTCAGGTTGTGAAATTGGCTCGCGATTTGATTTACTTTGGCTTCTACAGCTTCAGTGACTTGCTGCGTCTCACTAAAACTTTGCTAAGCATTCTGGATTGTGCTCCCGAAGGACAGTCCATTCTCGGAATAATACCGACCGTGGAAGTTGACGGTAAGATTTACAACAACAACCATTGTGAACATCTCCTCGATGGTGTTCCAAGTTCATTTTAATTTTGAACTGAAGTATTTTCAGTTATTTAGGTAATTTTTTTAGATAACTAATGTTCACGTAACGTATTATTCCGTTGGTATATCGGGATTTTACAGCAGACCTTCTTCATTTGTGGTTTCAAATAGTGGTAGATAAATCATGCGTGTTGACATTGGCGTCATTGCTGATGAGTTCCTCTATCTTACTCACGTATATATCCCCTAAATAATAAATCACTGTTGGTCTCACTCACTGACTGACTGGTTCCTGTTCAAACCACTTTCACAGTTTCCATTCCATTCAAAGTTCCTAGCTTTGTTTCCGGGTCATGGAACAATAAAAATTCTTGGAAATTAATAATAAAAATTTTTTTGCTCATGGGGATTAAAGTAATTAAACTTAACTCATTAAACCATTCCTAAATTATATATTTTGATATCAAATTCCGATCCAGCCGGTGACTAGTTGTCGGAAAAGAATTTTTAATTGTAAAGAATCGAGCCATACTTCGTTAATAGTTATTTATGTTTCGTTATTTTAAAGAATCCCGCCAATTTGACAGGTTTAAAGCTAGTACAGTATAGTTTCTAGTCCGACACCTTGACAGTCTAACATGTCCAGTGATCCAACTCTCGGCAGGTGGCATGTCGGTCGGTACATGTACAAAGATCTACCGTACGGTGTAAAAAAATTTTATGGGCGATACGTTACGTCGATCAGGGTAGTAGGAAATCATGCTTTGGATACAGATTGTCACTACGACGTCGAACGTAACATGTGAACGAAGTTCTGCTATTATTTTGCTAACATTCACTTTTTACTTGGGCATTTAGTAAATTTCGTTATCACAATTTTAACATTTTCTTTTTAAAAAATGCAGCTACTAACACTGAACCGACTCAAAGTAAATTGCTCTTTATTAATTAATTAATTTATATTAACCAACTCGCTTAGAATTTTTTTATACTAATCACTTCCTATTTGCTGTCCCAGCAAAAGCAGAAGACGAGGTGGTTGAGGAGGATAAAGGTTTGTAACGCGATACACAAGACGCGTTTCATTTTTTTAGCATGGATAAACACTTGCAAGTTGCACGCATGCTTCATTTTCTCATTTTAACGCCACTTTGTAAACAAATACGGAATGCTCACGTCATAGGCATTTTTTTACCATTCGTTATTTTTGTTGATTTTGTATAGTTTCTCATCATGTCCGTGTCGCATGTTCGTTACGAATGGAGCATGAACGAAACATTTATTTTTTTTTCGATAAATTTCTTCAGCGCTTGTTGTATTGATCGGTTTGTTATTGGTGTAGGTAAGAGTGGTGTTTTAAAATCCATTGGTGATGTTGGCGCCGTGATGACCAATATGGTTTTGGGTGCTGCAGGCATGGGCAGCAAACCGTTGGGATCGCCCATCCAATCCAAGCACTTCTTCACCAACAAAGAAGACATACTCGTCATGGATACAAAGCTCAAAATTATTGAAATTTTGCAGGTTGGTTTGATCGTTGGATTGATTGATTGAGATTCTTATTGCTTCTGGGAAGTAACGTTGTTTGGCAACGTTTTGTTTTTGTCACAGTTCATTTTGAACGTGCGATTGGATTACCGCATCTCGTGTCTGCTCTCCATATTCAAGCGTGAATTTGACGAATCGAATTCGGACAAGTCGTCCGACGAAGGTCCGAGCATCGGTGACAAAGGTGCGTCTTCCATAAGAGACTCTTTGGCAGGCACGTTTCCAGGAACGTAACTCTCACGGATAATGATGGTTCACTGTCCTTTAACGTCTTGTGCGTCAAGTCGTGACTAATTTAGTAGAACAATTTTAAAATATATGTTTACAGGAATAGACTTGGAAACCATTGGAGCTCAAGCGGAAGGGATATTTGGTGGAAGGTAAAATGCATTTTATGTTTTCTTCGTCGGACGAATAGGACGTGAAACTTGAGTAACTGTCTTTTTACCTTTACGTGTCAATTTCAGTGAAGATTGTGCGGATATGGATTTGGACGGCCAAGGTGGACGAACGTTTTTGAGAGTTTTGCTTCACCTGACGATGCACGATTATCCGCCGTTGGTCTCGGGCGCACTTCACCTTCTGTTTCATCACTTCAGTCAACGCCAAGAAGTTCTTCAAGCGTTCAAACAGGTATTTTGCTCAAACAATTTGCAAAAATTGGTGACACTTTTTTTTTTTTTGGTAATTTAATTTTTTGGAATGTTTTTCTTTCAAGGTCCAGTTACTTGTTTCGAATAACGACGTCGAAAACTACAAGCAGATCAAAGTCGATCTGGACAAGTTGCGCGTCCTTGTCGAAAAATCCGAGCTGTGGGTTTACAAAAGCAAACCTAGCGAGGAAGGCGAAAAGAAGAAGAAGAAAAAGAAAGACGACGGTGGAGATGACAAATCCGATAAGAAACAGAAAAAGAAGCTGATGGTAAGTTGTCTCGATTTGTCAACACCGTCATTCTCTTCTTTTGCAAAACACAGATTGAATCATCCACGATAACAGGTATTGAGCTCTTCAGCGAACGAAGGTTCCGCCATCGACTTGGATATCGGACCTCCCTTGGACAGTGTGCAAACTGCAAATTATAAAGCCATTCAGCAGGTGAGCCAATGAAATTGCATTTAAAAATAAACGATTGGCTGTTTCATGTACGTTGTTAAGATCATTCGAATACACGACTGTAGATTTTCATCCGCCTCAATAAACTGTGTGTCGAAGATTCTTCGTCGGTGAAGAAACCGCGGAAGCACGAACAGCGTCTATTGCGTAACATGGGCGTGCACACGGTTGTGCTCGATTTGCTACAAATCCCTTACGACAAAGTGCGTTCCGATTCGTTTTCAGTGTGTTTTCGAAAAAAGGTCGGTCTCGGTAGTTTAGCGTATTCAACGTCAATTTTTTTTTTTGGATTTGCAGAAAGATGACATTCGCATGAACGAACTTATGCGACTCGCTCACGAATTTTTGCAAAACTTTTGTCTTGGAAATCATCAAAACCAATTTTTACTTCATCGCCATCTCGATCTGTTTTTAAATCCCGGGGTGAGTAGTCGTTTTCCTTTTGATTCAGTGTTTTGTTGGTTGTGTTGTTATCAGTGATGCTGTGTTGCAACAGACGTACTGTTTACACCACAAAACAACAATGTTTTTTAGAAACCAAGTTTAACCACTTTTGACGATCTGTTCTTACAAATTGTAGTCTTAGCAGTGGAAGTGTGTATATATATACATATAATGTACTACTTTGCATTAATGGTTAAGCTAGTTAGCCAAGTTACCGATTAGTGAAACGTGTTAACATGTGTTTATATATTTAATGCGTGTTTTTCATTTTTCTCGTTTGTTTTTCAAATTCGTTTAAGCTTCTGCTTTTTCCTCTCTCAATGTTAGTCTTTCTTTCGGGTAAGAAGCAACTCACGTCTTCTTATAGTATGCAACTAAAGTTTGTCCGTTTTATCACCTGGAAGAGTTCCAATGCGAAATGGATGTAATTTAAGTAAATTTAGTTTAAATTGGAATATCATTGAAAATGTTTTGTCATTTTTAATTTTTGAAAACCCAAACTGACAAACTTTAGTAATAATAATAATAACATAGAGTGCATGGTAGGGATGAAACCTATTCTTTTTTTTTTTTGTATATTATAAAATTTTTAGAATAAAAGATAATTTTTTATAATGATCTTTATCTTAATTTTTCTTAAAGTGAAATTTTCTTTTCCATTATTATCGATTATGAATTTCAATACTTGTTAAAAAAAATAATAGGTTTCGTGTTAGATCAATGTTGGACCATTTTATGTGAAACTTGAGTACACACTGCGCGATTTATGTTTTCAACTCCGGATCACGGAATGCGTAACACTTAAGATGTGTGAAAAAAATTATACCCCCAACGCTACGTGCTTTTAGAAAATAGGTTAAATAGACGTTGCATGATATGATGTTTCAAGCTATAAAGGGGATCGATAGTTTGAAACAAATGTGTTTTTTTACAGTTGCTTGAAGCGCAAACGATACGCAGCATGTTTTTAAACAACCTGCAGCTGTGTAACGAAGTTAACGAACGCGTGGTTCAGCATTTCATTCACTGCATTGAAATGCACGGCCGTCACGTCCAGTATCTCCAGTTTTTGCAGACCATCGTTAAAGCCGAGAACCAGTACATTCGCAAAAGCCAAGACATGGTCATGCAAGAGGTGAAACTTTCTTTTTCGGTTTTCCATTTGTTTGCCACCGAAAAGGGTGATGAAAGGGTTTTGTTAACGGTTGGTGCGTTTTAGTTAGTGAATGCTGGCGAAGATGTGCTTTTGCTCTACAACGACAAGCAGTCGTTCAACACGCTCGTCGAGATGATGGGATCGGAACGTCAACGTATGGAAGAAAGCAGTCAGCTTCTTTATCACATCAATTTAGTCAAGTTGCTCGGATCGTGTACGGAAGGAAAAAACGTGTACACCGAGATCAAGTGTCATTCTCTTTTGCCGCTGGATGACATTGTACACGTCGTCACGCATTCGGATTGTCTTCCTGAAGTAATTCACTTTCCGATAGTTTGAACTTTTAAATTATGTATCGTGTGTTTTAAATAAATCTTTTTGTTTTTTAAATCAATTTTTCTCAGGTGAAAGAAGCTTATATTAATTTCTTAAATCACTGCTACATTGACACGGAGGTTGAAATGAAAGAAATTTATACAAGCAACCATATTTGGACCCTTTTTGAAAATTTTCTCATTGACATGGCTGCTGTAAGTTGATATATTTTTTTACCAAAAACTGTGCCTTGTTTTGTGTTTTGTTTTCCATTTCATTAATGCAAAAGTATATTTCAGGTGTCGAACGCTCTGAGCGATCGCAAGCACGCTGATACTCTTCTCGAAAACTATGTTACTAATTCAGTGATGAACATCATAACGACCTTTTTCAACTCCCCCTTTTCCGACCAGAGCACCACAGTCCAGGTAACGTACGCATTTTGTTTTTTGTCCGATGCCTATTTCGTTCACTTAGCACCTCGTAAGTCGACGTTAGAAGTTGCCAACGCCAGCTGGGAAAAACAAAACGAGCTTCTAATGGCATGTTGAACTGCAATGGGATTTTAAATTGCTTCATTAAACAATGCTTAATATTATTGAGACTAATACGTATTGTTTATTGTTTTTTCTTTGTAAAGTCATCTCTCGTTATTCGCGGAGTTGCATTTCTGGAATTTTACGCGTTCACTCTTGGCACTTTTCATATATTAGCGACACTTTTGGGTTGACCAAATAGGCTTTATAATAGAGTGGGTACTTGTGTGTTAAACACCAGCCACTGGAGCAAAATGAGATTGTTGTTGTATTCGACTATCTTCAATTAGTTGTCTATGGGTGCAACATACCAGTTTGGGTTAGCTAACATACAGCATTTAAGCAAGCCATGTTCACTTTGATCCCTCTTAGTGCTTGAAACCATCCAAAGACAGTTGATGACTTTTGTAACTCACATAGATCGTACACATCTCTATACTGATGAAGCAAAAACTGCCCAAATCTTTGGGCAGTTTTTGCACTGAAACCACTACAAGTGTTCAAATGATTTATTATTAATTGTAGAATTAATGATTTTGCTTGTATTATTTAACTAACTGAATCTGGAGTCTAGACCTGTGGCATTCTCATACTATAGTGTCTTGTGCTTAGCACACAAGTATTATCCTGTCATGTATCTATCGGATGTTACTATCCCTTAGGAGTAAAAATATTATCCATGGAGAAAGTAGTGCCATCTAGTAAGGCTGTTGGGCAATTCAAATTATTTAAAAAAAAAATTTTTAATAGATTTCTGAAATTACAAATAATAGAAAATTACAAAACATGCACACTCGGAATAGTGGATAACAAGGGATGAATTTTAAAAAAAATTGCTTTATACGAAGGTAAATTGTTTTATTCGTCGTATTTTCTTTCTTCATTCTTGCTGTTCTTGAAATCGGCAGTTCTCTACGTCTTGTGGTTTTTCTTTGTAAATTAACCTTCACTCGCACGTCAATAAACCTCACCTGCACTTTTCATTTTCATTGCTTATAGTATATCGAATTTCGTTTTTTAAATTTATATGAGCATTATTATTATTATTATAATTTATTGTTATTTTTATTATTGTACTATACTTTTTTTCATATGAATTTCAATTGTATCACACCTCGTAGTGCACTGTTTCTCTTACACATGCATTAGTAGAGCGTGCACAGCACGTAGCGCATGATTCCTCCTTACGATATATCCGCATGATCTATCTCGCATTCAACAGAAGCAGCTACTCGAGGCCCGAGTGTTCTGGAGTAAAACTGATTCTAATTCAATCATTTCCCCTAGCAAAGTGAGTATTTTTTGTTTTCCCCTTTTCCCAGTTTTTGTTTTTTTTTTATTGTTGTTTCGAACTTTATCCCTTTTCAACTAACAATGTTTTCAAACCTAACGAATATTAGCGTACTGTAATCATTATTTTTGCAGAAAATAGAAATTTCAAATTTTGTCTGTCGCATTTTTCCATTCTGTAACTACATTTCAATGAAAAAAATTTTAACTTGTCCATTTTCTTATACAAGTGTTGGTTCAATTAAGTTGAGTGTTAGAATGACGAGTTTTCAATCGGTGTACTTGGATTTGAACGTTCGAGTCGACAATTAAACGAACACTCGTACCAACAAATTTTGTTGAGTTTGAATATTTTTTTTTCCATCCGTTATATTATATTTTTTGAAATAGTTGAACTTGGATTGTAATAGCCAATCATTGTATAAGGTTTGTAAAAAAAAAAAATGTTGATATCAAAAACGAAATGAGTACAATAGTTTATTTTGTTGGTTTGTTTAGACTCGCCAACCTGTATTTGTTCGCCTTTTGCAAAGCGCTTTCCGTCTATCCAATTGTAATTGGCTGACTCCTCCACAACGGTTCAACGTAGAATTTTGTATCAAGACACTTTCCGACATAAGTGAGAAAACTGTTTCCAAAGCCCAATTTTTACACGTCAAAACTTTTTCAATCGAATTGCATCAATGACGACTGTTTTTCCGACAAGACCAGGGGCGTGCTTTCGATCAAACAACAAAAGCACGAAAACGCATCTGGACGTGTGTATGACGTCACAAAAACAGTTTGGTGGAATTGGATTGAAAAAGTGCGACGTGTAAAATGGGTTATACATTAAAAACCTTATACAAAAAAAAAAACGTTAACGACGTAATTTTGTATTTTTTCTAGCCAAGAATAGAGGTATCGCCATTCCCGTCGACCTTGATCATCAAGTTAGTAGCATGTTCAACAAGACCGCTTTGGTGAGCAAACACAGTCGAAATTGGTTGGCTGCCACTCGTGCTCCTCGACGCGAAGCTTCTCAAAATCAAGTATTTCGAAACGATAGAAGCATTATTGAAGGGTTACAGGTAGGAACACTTGCGTATTTTTTATCCACTTGGTGAAGTAATAGGTGCACGGTGACGATGCGTTTTTCTTGTTCAGGATATCGTTTCCTTGCTGGAAGAACAACTGAAGCCGCTTGTACAGTCGGAGTTGTCCGTTCTTGTCGACGTTCTTCATCGGCCCGAAATGCTCTTTCCTCCTAACACAGATGCTCGAAAGAAATGCGAAAGCGGTGGCTTCATTTCTAAGTAAGTACAAAGGTCGCTTTTCTCGTACAGGGTGTTTGTTCTATTTTCTTTTCTCTAATACGAGTGTTACGATCCAGCGTGCGTTCTTCTCAATGTTAAGGCCTGGTGGTCGGAGCAGTCACCTCTGGCTGGAGTGGCCCGGGTTCGCCTCCCACTCGCGCCATGTGGATTCAGTTGGGGGGGTGACACCATGGGGGGCACTTTTTCTCAGGGTTCTCCCGTTTTCCCCTGCTTCATAAAAACCCTATTCCATCTTCATTTTGGGTCTGGAACCTAGCCCCGTCGTAGGAGCGGGACACACCACTGCTTGTCAATGATAGTTAATTTCGTTTTAATTTATTAGGTTAATAAAGCATACTCAACGGTTGCTAGAAGAGAAAGAGGAGAAGCTCTGCATCAAGGTCTTACAAACGCTTCAAGACATGATGGCAATTGAAACCGATTGCGGTGAAAAGGTATTTGCCACTTTTTCCCATCAAGTAGAATGTCGTTTCACGTTAAACAAAGTAGAATTCCTAGTCATCCCTCGTTTTTCTGTGGATTTTGAGTATAGGCGGTTTGTCAGTTTCAATTCATTTAATCATCTCTAAATTTGGTGATTGTGGTACTTTCCAGAAACCTGTCAATAATGAGGGATTACCATATACTATAGTAAATGAAGTTATTTTGTTAGTTCATCATAATGTGAATGTGTTAAATGTTTATTGCTAATTTATTTTTATTCTATTTATTATTATTATTATTATTATGCGTTTAACTAACTCGTGGCTTTATTATTATTAGTAGTAGTAGTAGTAGTATCATTACTTTATTGGTGGTAAATTCGAACCTTTTTAAATTGACATTTCATAATGAGTGAATGCTCAGTGATATGAAGATATAAAGAGGTTCGAGTGTGTAACTTTATAATATATTATTGCTATTGCTTTTCCGCATGAGTATATCGATATCGTTTTTTTCATTGATATTGAACGTTTTTGCAAAAAATGTTAGTTTTAGTGTAGTCATGCTTGTTAATTTTGTCCAATGTTGATACACGCCTTTTTTTTTTTTTGTACCAATATTGAGTTTAAAATAGTAATTTTTCATTATAACGCTGCTTTTAAAAAAATAAAGGAAAAAACACAAAAAGAAGAATACGAGGAAAAACGGGTAAGATTGAGATTGTACGAAACACGCGCTCGAAGCAGAAAAAAAAGAATTCAAAATAGCCGACGTTTGCATTTTTTGTCCAGGGCGATGCTCTCCGTCAAGTTCTCCTTAACCGTTACTTTGGCAAGGCTCAATTCCGACCTCGAGAAAAAACACCGTTCCACAACCGCAGTTCGCACGGAATGGAACTCGTCGCCGCAGCCATCGCGGCGCATGGACCCGGTAGCATCATGTTGAGTCGAGCGTCGATGACGCTGGCCGAGGTGCAGTGTCATCTCGACCGAGAAGGTTCTTCCGATCTGGTCGTCGAACTCGTCATGTGCAACCCCAGTCAGAATATCTTCGTTGAAAGCGTCAAGTTGGGAATAGCGCTTCTCGAAGGTGGAAATCCAGTCATTCAGGTAACGAGTTTCCGATGGACGATTTTTGATGGATTTTTGATGACAGGTTGAACCTCACTAATCTGGGAAAGTTGAGACCCAAACAGTGGCCGGATTAGCAGATTTTCTGAACCAGTGAAGCTTAGTGAAAAATGATAAGTAAATTTAAAAATTATGGACCAAAGTAGTCACTGTAAATTTTACGATAAATCCCAATCGCCAAACCATCGAAGCTTACGCCGGATTAACGAATTCGGGATGAGTGAGGTTGAACCTGTACTTTTATAATAAAACTCTCGTGCAATGTTTTTGTTTGTGTTCGTAGAAATCTCTTCTGAACAAACTGATGACCACGGGCATAGCCGAAAAGTTTTATAAGGTGTTTTACGATAAAATGAAACTCGCTCAGTCGGAAATCAAAGCAACGGTAATGGTGAACGCTTCCGAGCTAACCAATAAACCCAGTGAAGACAAAGATCATGATAAAGATGGTGACAAGAGCAATAAGAAGAATAAAGGTAAATGTCACGTTCCTCAAGACTTGTGAATTAATCAAAGACGATAGTTGCGTTTTTTGCGATTGGTTATATGGCATAAATTTGCTTAAAGTTTATTTAATACAGTCATCTCTCTTCAACCATGGTTTTTTAGTGTCGATGATTTCTGGGTGTTTAAATATTTATTTTATTTTTATGTTTACGAAAAGTCAAACAAAATGGAATCGTGATGACGGACGAATTAAAAGAGCAGCTTGATGATGCTGCAGTTGCAACTAAAAAAGCCTTTGCTCAAGTTAGATCGTCCCCTCACACGACGGATGATCACGAACACCCTCACACTGGTCAGTCTTTCATTGGTAATGTCATGTGTTTCGGGGTCGTCGGTCGGAAATTGATCGGAAGTTGTTTTTCGTTTAACTATCACTAGGTACCTGCCCAACATTTTTAGAAGAAATCTTGCTCGAGAAGATCGAGAAAGTCAAAGACAAAGAAGAGGAAGAAAAACTTGCACCGTCGGTGGTCGTTATGCAACCCATTTTGCGATTCTTGCAATTGTTATGCGAAAATCATAACCTTGATTTACAAGTAAGTTTTGTTTTCGTTGAGAGAAGAATCCAAAAACAAACAAACGTATCACTGATCAATCCTGATATCTCGCAGAACTTCTTGCGTAACCAAAACAACAAAAACAATTACAACTTGGTATCGGAAACGTTGATGTTTCTCGATTGCATTTGCGGAAGTACGACGGGAGGTCTTGGCTTGCTGGGGCTTTACATCAACGAGAATAACGTCACGCTCATCAACCAAACACTCGAGACGTTGACGGAATACTGCCAAGGACCCTGTCATGAAAATCAAGTGAATTTGACATTTCGTTCTCCACTTTGTTTTGTTTTTAGGATGGTTTTTAAAGTGTCAACGTTTTAAATTTTTTTATTAGAATTGTATTGCTACTCATGAAAGTAATGGCCTTGATATCATCACGGCATTGATTTTGAACGATATCAATCCCCTCGGAAAGACGCGGATGGATCTCGTTTTGGAATTAAAAGTAAGACGATGCAACTAGTTGATAAATGATTTTTGTTGGTTGTACTTTATAATGTGTTGTATTAATTATTTTTCACAGAATAATGCTTCCAAATTGCTATTGGCAATCATGGAAAGTAGAGGTGATAGCGAAAATGCTGAACGAATTTTGTACAACATGAGCCCTCGCCAATTGGTAGGCTTCATCATCCATAATGCGGTAGTAGAGTAGCCACGGTAACCACGTTAATAATAGTGTTACATCTCACTCGCTCAGTTGGACGTGGCCTGCCGCGCTTACCACCAAGAAGGAGTCATCGACGAACAAGAAAACGAAGAAGAAGAAGGCGATGATGACGACGAAGTTTCTCCGAAAGAGGTTGGACACAACATTTACATTCTCTGTCACCAATTGGCTCAGCACAACAAAGAGCTGGCAATGCTACTCAAACCGTCGGATCTCAACAACAACGATCCCAAAGTCAACCAAGCACTGGAATATTACGCCAGTCATACAGCCCAAATAGAAGTAAGTGCACCCCACACACACACTACACTGTATAGCGTCATGTTTTATTTTTAGACGGACGTTCTGGTAATTTTGATCCATGTTGCTATTCATTCAAGATCGTCCGCCACGATCGGACGATGGAACAAATCGTGTTTCCCGTTCCGCAAATTTGCGAGTTTCTCACTCACGAGACCAAAATGAAAGTGCTCCACACTACCGAACGGGATGAACAAGGAAGCAAAGTGGCCGATTTTTTTGAACGGTGCGAAACGATGTTCACGGAAATGAAATGGCAGAAAAAGCTGCGAAGTAAGTTGACGATTCATTTATTATTTTTTTTCCAGCATTCTTGTACTCTATAAACCAGTTATTCTACGCCACTCTTATCATAATGCTGTTTAAATGTAAACTAGTTGGTGTGTATTATTTTTTTTTTAACGTAGCAGTCTGAAAAATCTCTAGTGTACACTAGTTTTTAAAGGCTAAGTCAGTATATAATGAATCCTTGTACGATACAAATGGTTCCTAATCGTGTTTAGGACTATACGAGTATTCAAAAACGCACCGTTGAAGATTGACTTGTATATGTGAATATGATGAACAAGGTCAGATGGTTTCTTCATTCGATGTCAGTTTCCGCTGATGAGCATGCGTGTAACTCACATGTATGCAACGATATTACACCGTGAATGCTGTAGCAATTGAGACCACCCGATAATTATGACACTTGAAACGATGCTTTTTTTGTTTTGGTTGCATGCGAGCATGCGATTGTGTTTATATCTATATACATATAAATGACCATTTTTAATTAATATTGGTTTCACCTTTGTGGATTAATTTTATTAATTATACACTACCAGTGCACTTTTGTACGGTAATTTAAGTTTTAAGAATGACTAAAGTCACACAAGATTTTAAATCAATTTTATACACACTTAAAACTTTTCAAATCTGGCAACGTTGATTGGTGGATTTCTTGTCATTTAAACCTTCATGACAAAGTTTGACATGTGTCACAAAATGTTGGGGTAAATCATAGTCATAAATTTTGTTAGTAAATTGACATTGTCAGATTACAAAAATGTAATGTGTGCATTTATTTTTTCTTTGTTTCAACTAATCGAGTACAGTCATCCCTTATTGGCAGACATTACGTTTCTGGAAATACAGTGGTTACCGAAACACAGACTAGGATTGTTATGAAATAGGGGTTGTGGGAAAAATAGTAAATTAAATACATCACAACTTTTCTAATTATTTTCATACGTCACACTCTTGGACCTTTCTGAATGTTTAGGGACCGTATTGGGTTGATCAATTTTTTTTATAATAAAAGTAATGATCCATGTGTCGTCTTAGTCTATGATATCATCCACTATGGTGGAAAATATAGACTGGGAAAGTAGCGCTATCTAATGAGGTCAACTATAAACTAACGCTGAGACGAGCAATTCTAATAGTATTTTTTTTGTCATTAGCTTTTGAATGAAACTAAAAATAACTTTACCTTATCAGAATAAAAAACATTGATGAAACACGTATCGTCAGAAAAGTCTGATAATGAGGGATAACTGTAGAAAATAAAAACAAAACTTGGTTTCAATCTAATTGTCACGCGCCTGCTTATGCGCACACCAACCTCTAATACATCACCAGCGAGTGGTTGTTGAGCGAGTGTTTCAACTTGTCACTGTGTAAAACAGGTCAGCCGTTGCTGTTCTGGGTGAGCAGCTACATGTCCTTATGGAGCAGCATCACGTTCAATTTGGCCGTGTTCATCAACCTGATTGTTGCCGTGTTTTATCCGTTCAACGAATATCAAAATGGTAAGGCTGTCGAGGTTGTTTTCGTTTTCCGTAGTTCATAAGGTTATTGGTGAAATTTTTCTTCTTCTTGTTTCCCTTTTCCCAGTTTTTGATAGTCAGGCTTCTGGAATCATTTGGGCTTTGCTGTTTGGTGCGATTGCCGTTGCTGTTGCCGTCCCTCGTAAACCGGCGATTCGTGTTCTCGTCACGATCGTCGTCCTTCGCTCGATTTGTTCGTTCGGATTACAACCTTGCTTATGGCTTTTAGGAAGCATCAATGTAATTATGTTTTTTTTTATCAATAAGTTTGTTTTTGTTTTTTTTATTGGGTTGGTTTTAAAATTAATTTTTTTTTTTTTAAAAAACAGGCTCTAGTGAAAGGAGTCCATCTTGTAAGCATTGTCGGAAACCAAGGCACCTTTTCGAAAGCGCCACATGAAATACTAACAGATTTTGAATTGTTATACAATGCAACTTATTTGCTGTTTTGTTTGTTGGGACTTTTGATGCATCCCTTCTTTTTCAGTATACTAGTACGTAGTTTTTGTCGATTTCATTGACAACGTTACATCAATGTCTCTATATACGAATGTTTGGTTTTTGCAGTTGTTAGATGTTGTTTATAGAGAAGAAACCCTGTCTAACGTTATCAACTCGGTAACGCGGAATGGGCGATCGATCATATTAACAGCACTGTTGGCACTCATCCTCGTTTATCTCTTCTCGATTATCGGTTTCTTGTTTTTCAAAAACGATTTTCTAATGGAAGTGGACCACTCATCACCTGACATTTCAGGCATGCCATGCATTTTAAATAGTAGTCAATGTTTAGTTACTGTTCATTAATTATGTTTATTTATGTTGTCGTCGTCGTGTAGTGCCTTTAGCAAAGGACAACAAAACCTCAGAAAACGCAACCCTTTCCAACACTGCATCATGTAGCTCGGAAAAAGGCTGCAACGCCTCTAGCCACAGTGCACTTTTAGATGCCTTGAGTCCAACCGAAGGTAGGATTTATTTAGTTTTAATCCCATAAAGGCTACGTTCACTTGGGATGCTTTTTTTTTTCTTGTAACCGAGGTAGGGCAGTGGGAGGCGTTGGCGCTTTTGCCTTAAAGTGTAAGCATGAGCGCTCAGAAACAAAAGTGAATGAGCAATTTTAGTGTGTAAGCGTTCAAAGTGAACGTAGCCGTAGTGTTATTTACTATTTACTTTTCTAATTATTTTTTAAAATTAAACAAATATTTAAATCGTTTATATGCTCAGAAAACTGTACATAATTGAGGGATAACTGTGATTTGAGTAGGTATTTATAATAATAATAATAATAATAATAATAATAATAATAATTATTACCCAGATCTGTTAGTATGTGTGTCATGGATGCTTTAGCCCCTCCCATCGCACAGATTCCTTAAGTCTGCTGTTATTGGTGGCTGTTACAATGGAAACCTGAGTCCTAGTTGTAGCATCCTTTTACTAGATGGAGTTGATTGGTTGGTTGTAAACATAAAAAGTACAACTATGTTAGTTTTGTAGTTATGAATCTGAAGTTTGTATCACTAACCAGGAATCCCTAGCTCATGCCCCATGCTACAGCATGGGTTTACTTTGTAGTTTTAAATAAACTACCAAACTATGTGATAGTGATAAATTAATTTGTGGTTCAACAGATGACGATAAAGATGACAAAGAACGAGTTTGCGACTCGTTGATAATGTGTATCATCACAACGCTCAATCAAGGTCTTCGCAACGGAGGAGGAATTGGGGATGTTTTACGATCACCAAGCAATAAAGTTTGTTCTGCAGTTTTTACGTTTCGGTACATATTAATAATTAATTACTAACAGGCCTTTATTTTGTTATTAGGAACCGTTATATCTGGCTCGTGTCATTTACGACTTGCTCTTCTTTTTCATTGTGATTATTATTGTACTGAATTTGATTTTCGGTGTCATCATCGACACTTTTGCCGACTTGAGAGGTGAAAAACAAAACAAAGACGAAATTTTGAAAAACACCTGTTTTATTTGCGGTGAGCGATAGTTACTCTTTTATTTTTCATATGTACTTCAAAATGCTTTTTGTTCATAAAAAAATTGTTGAAATTTAATAAGGTCTGGGACGAGCGGCTTTTGACAACAGGACAGTCTCGTTCGACGAGCACATTAAATCGGAACACAACATGTGGCACTATTTATATTTCATCGTTCTGGTACGCGTCAAAGATCCAACCGAATTCACTGGTCCCGAAAGCTACGTCTACGCTATGGTGAAGGTTTGTATATCATGATAACCAAAACTGTCAAATTTTATTGTTAAACAACGATTTTGTGCTAACTGTGCGGCGTTCAACTTTAGGATAAAAACCTGGATTGGTTCCCACGAATGAGAGCCATGTCATTGGCCGCTGACGAAGGCGAAGGCGAGCAGAACGAAATGAAGACGTTACAAGTTCAGTTGGAGAAAACTCAAGAAATCGTCTCCATGCTCTCTAAACAACTGGCCGATTTACGAGACCAGGTACACGGTTTCTTTGAATACCGCCGACGTTCGATTTAATGCATTAATTGGTTGTTTTGACGAATATTCTATCATCCAACGCAGATGACCGAACAACGTAAACAGAAGCAGCGTTTGGGTCTTCTCAACGCACCTCCAATACCCGGAATGACAGGACTGACCAATCAACAGTGAACGTCCGATGACAAAAAAAGTTTGTTTTTTGTCGACAAAAACCAGGTTGTGAAAAAAAACCATGCGTTGACATGCTCGACGATGAGCAATAGCATAAATTTTTTTCACTTGCATTTAATTTGTTTTTCTCCAGCTGTGAATTCGATTGGAGTTTATTTATTACGGTTCAGTTTATTCCGCTTCGATTTTTAGACTAATCAAGTTAATATAGTTGAAGACGAGGGTTGACGACTCGGAGAACCTGCAATAAGCATAGGTTAAATTATAATTTTTCGGAATTAGAAATACCAATTAATAACTTCGCTTCATTAGTTAAGAGTTAATTATTTTTTTTTTGCTACTACTATTATTATTATTATTATTATTATTATTATTTTTTTCTACATTCCAGTTATTTGCTTCCATTTTGTTTCAATATTATTTTTTTCTCCAGTGATTGTTGAAATTTTCAGTTATGTACATAACGTATGAACCTAGGTCAATAATCTTGTTATTATTCTAGTCTGTTATTTACTGTTAACATTCTACTTGTTATTCTAAAAATATGTAAATATTGTGAATTTTTCTTTTTTTTTTTTTTTGTTAGATATAGTTAATACTGTGCACAGATTCCAATAGCAAATATTTTCGCGATTCCAAAAATTTGAACCACAAAATTTTAATATAAAGTGAAAAAAAAAAAAGAATGTGATACGTAATAAGTGATAATAACATATCAATTTGGGATAAGATATGGAAAAAAAAAATTTTTGATATTAATTTCCATTAATTTTCAATACTCAATTTATATCGGTAATATATTTTGAAAGCAGTGGGTGCGGAATCGGTGCCAACTCGTTAGCAATAGTTATCGCCGTGAGTGTACGTCGTCTAGGTTGTGTTTGATAACGCCCATCAGAGTCGATGTTGTACATACTTGCCATGTACGATAATATTTATACATCATCGATGTATTTTGTAATAGAAGTTTTTTGTTTTCTTTTTTGGTGGTTATTATACACATGAGAAAAAAACAAGTTGCTATTCCTATTTATAAGAGATTTTTTGTCTTTTAATGTATATTTGCTCATTCGAAAGTAGAGACAATCAGAGGTCATTTTACGTTGATAATGGTTGTGTCGAGTTTCGTATGTTTTTTGTACGATTTTAAAAAGATAATGATTTAATAGCTTCCATGTTTTGTACAGATTTAGTGGAACTGTAGTTTCATGGTTGTGGACGAAATAATAGGATTCGATGTTCGAAAATGCAGTGTATGAAAGATAAAAATTATTATAGATTATTATATATATATATATATACATACATATGCTGAACAATATATATATTATGAGATGTTTAAATTACAAGTGGTTTTTTGTTTTATTTTTGTATGCATGTTTTATTTACACAGCGAACATCATCTTTGCAAACGTGTCGGATGCAGAACGTTTGGTCTACAAACTTGTGCATAGCATAGCTGACGTGGCATTGTGTTAAGTACTGAACGATTGAAAGGTACAAGTATTTATATGAATATGGTTAAATCTTGAGTATTTTCAATTATAGAGTTTTTGTTTATTTCAATTTATCCAGTAAGAATAACTAAACTTTTTGATTTTAATAAAATTGATAAATTAAAAATGCGATTATAGTGCAATATTAAAATTATAAATACCCTAATTATTTTAACTAGGTTTGATTTGTATAAACTAGGAAATTAGTATAGTTAAAAATTGTTATTCAGAAGAGTAATTTGAACATCCCGCGTTTCTTGCAAGCTAGATTAAATGACGTCATTAGCCAACGATCGAGGCCAACGAAAAAGAACTTTTTCTTCTTTTTCGTTGGCCTCGCCAACGATGGGTTTTCAGCCAATCGGCGTTATCTAAAATCTTGGGACATGCAACTTTTTCATGATGATAAATTCAAACATTTGAATACGAAATCTCAAACTACGAGTAAGTATTACATCCCAGTTTCAAAAGAAAAAACTTCCTTTATAACTAAGGTCATAAAAATGAGTGATAAAGATCATAGCACTGTCACATCAAAAAATAGCTGCATATGCCTAATACCATATACAGTGAACCATCCTTATCCGCGGATTTAACCAACCACGGGTCAAAAATAATCGATATTTCGAAAAGTTCCTTAAGCTAAAACTTGAATTTGACGCGTGTGGAGCACTGCTTTTGCCTCGGTAGTAAATAATCTGGATTTCATGTCAACCCTCTTTACATAGGTGGATGACAATGTGTCTTTTTTTCCACCCAATTTAAGTGTTATTTTCCATAGCAATATGACTTTTGTCGTCCATATGGAACATTTAATTAATAAGCTTTATAAAATCATTTTCATTAAAAGTTTAAAACATTTATTAACCGTTACAGAAAAGTTTGTATTTATTGAAACAAAGATTCAATCAATATTAACGTATGGCATCA
>JAQIWH010001864.1:0-28159 GCA_034695005.1 Cryptops parisi
TATGAAGCAGGAGGAAACGGGAGTGCCCCGAGAAAACCTGCCCCCGCGGTGTCAGACCCTAAACTGAACCCACACGTGTTTTGTAACTTCACATTCGGAAGTTAAAAAACTATAGCAGTGCAAGCTGTCATAGTAAGTCTTCCGTATAAGTACGAAACTCACTTACGACATAAATACATTATTAATTAATTGCTAGTTAACTAACTTACCGATATTTTTAATGATGGTAACAAATCTTCTCATGTAACTTGACTTGCACCCGAATTCAAATCCGTCCGCCATTCTGTTCAGGGGCGGAGCTAAGCTAAAACACGTGATAAATTCCGAGGCGTCTGCTCCATTTTTCTTCCTGCACGTTGCCGCCACCTTGCGTCAAAAAGATACAAATGCAACCTTTGACGACTTACCTGCCGAACAGCAATGTCGTGCAAGGAAGCCGAAAATGATGGCAAATTTTAAATTTTATTTTTTCTTTAATTTTGTAAATAATTAAAAATATTATATTAATATAAATTTTAAAACTTAAACAATTAGTGAAGTGTTGAATTATTAAGTGTCAAAAAGTGTTAGTTGATGCTTGTTTTTTAAACGAAAAAGTTGAGACGATACTAATAAAAAAGAGGAGAATTTCAATCATCTTGTTTTATAGGAATCTTTGAAATACGGATTTATTATTGTTATTCATCATCATCATCATCTTCTGTTTATTAATTTTTTTCTCATAAAAAGTAAATTTCCTTTAGAAAAAGTTTGGTAAAACATTGTCTAAAGAAAACCATCATTGACAAGTCCAGCGTAAGAAAGAACTCAAAGCAATAATCGAACAAATAAAAAACGAAAAACAAACAATTTGGACAAAAAATTTGCCACATATATATATATGTATATATATAATATGTATATCGGTGCTAGTTGTTTCTTTGTCTTCTCCAAAGAAAATTTGCACACTACAAATCATTGCGCATACCGCTGCCATCGATGTACAGTAACCGTCATCAACTGTATAGCAGACGCACAAACTTTGAATCGACGATTCACACGCAAGCACGCACCTTTCAAACCACAAAGGATCAGCAAGCAAACTTTTGCAAATGAATGTTCAGAGCTTCGATTTCACCGAGAAGCCGCCTCATATGTACCGGGTTACTTATTCCGTACGATCGCAGGTCCATTTCTTGCAGTTGCACGATATCAGCCAAGCGCGTGTGACCTGCGCCGCATAGAGATTCTGTATACATGGGCAAACCTATTGACACGAGCCACGATTCCACCGACACATAATCGGCCTCTTGCATCGTGCAAAAGCACGAATCCGATAAAAAATCGTTGGGGACCTGGTGGTAAAAACATGTCACACAACGATTAGTTTCATTATACTATTTATTTATTAATGGCAATTATCGAAAGAACAAAGGCAAACCTACCCCTTGTCTTCCGAGTCTCTGTAAATGAGAAATCCTAATGTGATCCAAACCGTCGGCAATATCTTTGACGTCGGATTTTGTCTCTTCAGCGTATCTCTGCACGAGAGCAGGTGGGATGCCGCAGAATCCCATCTGAACATGGGGAGAGGAAAATAAACACAAGGGGGTCAGCACCAGTGAAGCCACGTTAGCTAGGGTAAAAACAATTGTCTAGTGATCACCTTGTCTGTGTAGGGTTCCTGAGTGAGATCAATTTGTTCACCGCGTAGTTTCTTTTCTAAATTACAATCCAACAATTCTAGCGGATGCAACGAATTGTGTAAACCTAGTTTGCTCTTCCCTTTCTTTGGTGTAGCGGACGGTTCCTGAAATACGCCAATAAAGGAATAAAATGTTAAAAATAAATATTGCTCATTTTCGTAACACCAGAGTGAAGGATGGATTAACCAAAACTAAGAGTAATCTTGTAATTAATATTAAAAAAGAGGAGCTAAACTTATTCTTTAAATTAATAATAACCAAATGTGGTAGTGGATTAGTGTCACCCTTCGATCAGCTTAGAAGGTTCAACATCCTCAACTATTTCTGCTAGAATGTTATTAATGTCTCATCACTTGATTGCATCATGTGATGACCAAAGTGTATATAGGTTAGGATGTATCCATTAACTTTGGTGATGACTTTAGAACCACTCTAAAGTGTTTCTAAAGTGCACCCTTGGTTGTTTTCCTGTACAACACAGCTACAGCCTTGTTTGTGGTGCTTCCCTGCATGACTACACCTTTTCAAGGCTTTCCAGCATAACACCGCGCAAAGCTACTAATAAAGAGTAAATACAATTTTTAGCCTTGTAGGTGGTACTGTCTATTGATTGATACAGTCCATTTAATCTGGGCTTATGAAGCAAATGCTTTTGTGGATATAACTAACTACACAAGTTATGTTTGTGAAACATAATACATTGCTGCTGAAACATTTTACAGATGGTCATTTTAGTGTCCCCCCCCCCTCTGTCGATGACACCAGTGCGCACACCGTGTTAAGTTCTGTTGGCATAGTGTTACATGACACGTAGCATTTCAAGACTAGTACTAACGAGTTGTAGCGTACTAACGTTGTTCGACCATTCGCACGATATGATATAAAACTAAATGCATACCTTAAAGGCAATCAGCTTCTTGTTTCCGAGCTGACTCGAAAGATGAGAAATTTTCAGTTTACTAGGAGGTCCCTGTTTTCGAGGTACGGTGGCCGACTTTGACGGTGAACCGGGCGATTCCACCGCCACGTGTTGCGACGCGACGGGCGGCAAACCAACACAATTCATTCTAGCAGTTCGGGAACAGCCGGTGGCGCAATCAGCATTCTGCGACCGCAAAGTCTGAAACGCATTATCTTTTCTCAACAACGTCGGCGACGCCCCCGGTGTGGTGCGATGAATGCCAATCACGTCACCGTCCGAGTCGCGTCCGCCGAAAAGAACCGACGACTGGTAATTGGACGTCCTCGAGCAATCCCATTTGCCGTCGGCTTTCGCGCAGTTTCTAGTCTCCGCCGAGAGAATGTCCATTTCCAGTTTGGAGCACAGTCCTAGTCTGCCTTCCGTCATGGAGGCAACAAGCTCCTTTTTGCTCAGTCCATTAAACTGCACGTCGGGGTTGATGGCGACAGCCGTTTCGTTGGGGAGAATGTTAGGCTGGTAGCTGGTGTGCTTAGACACGTTTTCTATGATCGCACGAGTTACTATTGTGTTTCCGTCGGAAGCAGGCGAATCAAAGAAAAAATGCTTGTCGCTGCCTGATGACGCGTTGTTTCCCACATCCTGCCCGTCCAAGTTGTTGGGAAGACCCGACGCGTGAAAGTCCATCCCATCGCTGGAATGGATCCCGCTCTCCGCTTGACTTATGTCGCCGGATCCTGCGTGACTCACGCCGTGCTGAAGCGACTCTCGGTGCGGCAGGTTCTCGTTGCTAGCGTAGCAACCCGAGTCCCTCGGCGACTGAGAAGGTTTCTGAACCAAAGCCGATTCTCCAGATAGCTTCGAAGCATCCGAGCGATCGGGATAATGCTCACCGTCGGTGTTCGCTTCTTCCTCGGGTTCGGGAGAATCGGGAGCTAAGCAAAAAACAGAATCATCTCTGCTAAAAACATGATTCCGACCGAAATATCCAGTTAGGCATAAAAAAGTTTGGTCAATTCGTTTTACTCACAATCGTAATCGTGAAGAAGTTCGACAGCGGTCAATATTTTGGCTCTATGTTCGGGATCGTTAATTCCTAAGTAATCCAGATCTTCCTCTTCCAATTCTTTAAAAAGATCCAGATGTTCGTAGCCATTCAGTACGAAGACGCTAATGTGTTCCTACAATACCAACGCAATTCAACTTAACTACCAAACATTCAAATGCTGTACGTCAAGTTAACCCGTCCAATTTTTCTAACCTCTAAATTTATCCTTTGCAAAAGTTCTTCCACCGACTTGGGTTTCCCTCGTTTCGAATTCCTTCGCCGTGGAAGCAAACTTCGCCTCGGACGAGGTTTCGGTTCAGGAATTAGCTCGACGTTGATGAATTTGAAATGTCCCATTCTGTTATTCACCATTCCCGTCCAACTTCCAGTTTGACTCATGGTGATGATGTCGATGATATCGCCTTTCTGTCAAAAGTAGGCAAAAAAATATATTTTAAAAACGGATACCGATTGATGATGAAGTTATGTTTCCAAGAAAAATGTTTCACCTTAAATTTTAAGGCATCTTTGTCGTATGGACTAGGGGTGTAGTCTACAAGAGCACGAGCCTTGCCGATGAAAGGACCAGAATAAGCCGGCGCTTCATCTTCGGCCGATGTCGAACTTCTGTTGCTACTCGACGTTGTCAACGCTGGTACACCTACATCCAAACACACTGTCAACACTTCAATCTTCATGGTCTAAAATTAGCAGATGCAACATTGGTGTTATTTATACATTTGAACCTACTCGAGCCAGATCCACTCGGTAGACTTTCCACCGAACTTGCCGACACCGCAGCGACCGTTTCGTTGTTAGGAACGCTACCGTCAATTGCCTGTGAACCATTTGTTAAGTTACGTTATTTAGTGACAACTCGATCCACCAAAAACGAAACAACTCGATTCACCACAAACTTTTTTGACAATCTGACTAAGTTATTGGAGGGTAGTAAAATTCACCAACCACAATTCATCGAAAAAGATCAGTTTATTTTTGTAATAACTCGTGATTTAACATTTCAACTTAACCCAGAAAAATAAACTGATCTCTTTCAATGAATTGGGTCGACGAATTTTGTGGACACCACCACTTATTGATACAAACGAATATTTTACCTCCGACTCCGATGCTGTCCGGTTTGGCCTTAGTTTCGATATTTTCTTTTTGACATCGTTGCCAAATCCTTTGAAACGTCCAACAAACGAACTTGTCCGTCCGCTTAAATCTCTAGACAATCGTCTTTCTGATTTCTGCCGATATACAAAAGACAATCAATCATTAGCATTTCTAAAACTTACCAAAAATAAAACATGTCATGTTATATATAATACATTATAAAATCTTAAACAACCTTTTCAGCTTCTTCTTGATCTTCGTAATCCGAAGACAAAGAAAGCGCTTCTTCACTCGCGCTATTTGCTTTTCCCTAAAAAAAGGTTTGGATACAACTTAATCATTTTAAATTCTCCCAAAACCAAACTTATGACTCCTTGACAATTCCAATTCTTATTAGGTACCGCTAAAGGTTTTGATTTTGATGAGCCTTTGTGCTTCCACGTTTGTCCATAAGACGGACTAGTACCATCATCTTCCTTCAACGAATCCAAACTTCCTCTTTTCGACGACGTGCTCGTTTCCACCGACGTATTCGAGATCCGAACATTGTCGCTAAGTCTCCGTGCATCGCTCGATTTTGGTCGAATCTGATCCCTGGCAACTTGGATGTCACCAGCAGTCCTCGTCATGATGACGTTGTCTCCTGTAATGCAGTAGTTTCATGATTTGGAGGTTCGATGTTAATGTCATGTATGAACATGGGCGTAGCCAGAGTGGGTACTTGCGGTTGCCCACCCCTAAATTGTGTTTTGTTGTCTTAGATTTTGACCCTTGTTTGGCCGCAATAAACTATCAATCAATCGAATACTGGCAATATGATGTAATAAATATAATTAAACAAATGTAATTGATACATTACAATTTACATTCCACAATCTACTGTAATTCAAGGGCTTGGTTTAAATGGGGGTTAAATAACATTTTTGCAGCTGGGAGCATTTTTTTAATGTGTTTAGATGCAATTCTACATTACTAACTAACATAAATGTTGGACAAACGATATATACAAATGAGATTTAGTGCAAAAAGTGTGATGCAGTCCATAGACCAGCAAAGCGAGTTCAGCTCTTTAAACGTGTTTTCCTCGAAATTGAAAAATGTTACTTTACGGTTTTGCACCAAACCCTTCAGTGACACACAATCGTGATATGATAGCAATGCTTTATGAAACTAAATACAACGAAAGTTTCTTGGAACTTTTTTGAACGTGCTAAGTATGAAAACAGCATATAGATATAATACTGTATCAAAAAAAAATTTTTTTTCCCTGTTGATTATACCCATAATCAAAAAATGAACATGGATGAAATGGAAAGATTTTTTGGAGATAAGTTTTTCCACTATTAGGCATTATTATTATTTTACCAATGAACTTCGACTACCTCGTCCAGTAGTGGCAAACCTTTTTCTGCAAGCTGGTCAGAATTAAATTCAAAATTTTGTACCGTTGCGGGTCAAATTATTTAACTAGTTTTGGTCCTTTCCTGTTATAGCCGAGGCGAGTCTGAGTTGCTATTTGCTTGTACTTGGTTATGTGTTTATTTCGCAGGTTAGGTTAGGAAAACGAAACAATATCATACATTTAATACGTTTCTTTGTTGTTCCTAACCTAAAATGCAAAATAAACCCAGTACAAAGCAAATATCAACATCAGACTCGCCTCGGCTATAACAGGAAAGGACCCTAGTTTTTAATATATTGTAGCTTACATCAGAAAAATAACACTAAACTCTATCAAAGTTTCCACGAAATTTTTGAGGTTTTTTCCATGACCTTTTTATATTTTTTCATGACCAAGAAAAACTGAACACTTTTCATTGTTAACATTTGATATTTACATCTAAATGAAATTTATTTCCAAGAAATTGATTGCAACACTGTTTGCTAGTTGAAATTGAGAACTAGATGCGGCAGCAGTATTGACACAAGTTGTTGTCTTAGTGGTACACGTATGCCAAAATTGACACTGACTATTATGTACTATCTTTATAACCAAAACACGCAATGAACTAACCATGCTGCGGAAACATAAAAAAACAACTGTAGAAATGTTATTTTCATTGAAAAATCTTGGCAAAATTTAATTAAATGATTTGAGAAATTGAATTGTGTAGGTACAAAATTTTTGATTTTTTGCCATTTATTTTTGTATATAACATGAAAATTTTAAAAACTGCACATGTTTCAGAGCACTAGGTTCCATCTTCAGCAGATGTTTGTTGAATGAATTATACAAAATTATTGGTTATCATCATTTGGTAAAAGTTGGTGGTGACGTTAAAAATTGCTATAAGGTGACATGTGGAAACATTTTACAGAAACTAAAAATAATAAAAAAAAAAAAAAAATAACGACAATTATAACATATACAGTATATATATAACAATAATTATAAAAAAATGACAAAAACAATCAAAAGTTTTGTACCTACACTACAATTCAATTTCTCAAATCATGAAAAAACAAATTAGGGAATCTCCTGTTCACCAGTTTCAAGTATCTACAGGGTGAATCTGGATGATCTTGACAAACTTTGGAAATATGTTCTAGGAACCCAGACCAACCAAAAATGTCCAATAAACATGCAGTCAGAAAGGATTGCTTCTGGAGTTACGACGGTGGTAAGTTTGCTTACAATAGCTGGTAAAATTATCATGGCAAATCACTTACATGTACCTTTTTTATTTCCATCGCCTTTGCAAGCAAACTTTGAACCGTCTAAAGCAAGTTTTCCACTATCGCGGTAACGCGGCGTTTTGGCTAGAAATTTCCATTGGTCACGTCATAGCTGCTCACTGGAAATCTCGAGCCAAAACGCCTCATGACACGACAGTGGGAATCGGGCTTTCCGCCAGAAGCAAGCGTTTCCGACCAATATTCAAGGACATTTTCTGCTTGTTTAGGTCTCTCTATTCCCAACATTTGCAGACCACTCCTACTCACCCCGTGTACAACCTGCAAAGTGAATTAGCCCAACACTTTTTTGGCGAGTAGTTTGAAATTAAAAATCTTTCAAACAAAAAAAATTCCAAAAATCCCCTGACTTTTTTCAAGAAAATCCTATTTCCACGATTTTTCAGGTTGTGAGAACCCTGTCTATATAAGAGATATACTTTTTTTTTATAATTTAGGTAGGTACTTGGAGTTTAACGAGGTCACCGACTGACCATACAGTTATGTCACTTGGCCCTCAGAATTTAGTGAAATCAGAAATACAGAAATGATGATGATAATCATGGAACAGGATCACTTTTTGTAACCCCAATTGCTGCCTACGCACCGAAACATGTCAAAAAACTTTATAAAAATTTATTTATATAAAAATTAACATTTGACAATTACACACAAAAAAGACGTCTATTTTTGTCTCAACTTACAAAAAAATCATTTAAAATTCATGGAACAGGGTTTTAGGATGCAGGAGGAAACGGGAGTGCTCCGAGAAAACCCGCCTCCGCAGTGTCACAAGCCCTAAATACTGAACCCACACGGCACGAGTGGGAGGCGAACTCACCAACTAGCGTACCGGAGGTGGATGCGCTAACCACTAGGCAACTGCGGGAGCTAATACTGTAATAGTTTTAATTTACATTCGGATAAGATTTGCATGAAGCTTAATGCTCCCTCCCGACTGATACGCTGGCTATGCCCATGCCATGTGTATGAATAGTCACACGCAGTTTACCTGAATACATCCAGCTACCGGGAGATTGACCATCGCCTCCGCGAAGACAGGAACCATTTGGAAAGCGACACGTTTCAACGTATGGCATCGAGATGGACGTTTTCGGATTCCGAAGACTACACGGACCGTTGTCGTCCAAATCGGATTCGTACGGTGGATCATCGTACCAGTGTTGGCTGGGTCGGAACCCGTGTACGTACGAGTTATCCACTGATAAAATCAATTCCAAGATTTTAAATAAAATGGTAAAAAAGTGGAAACCAATGTTAAAGTTTGAATGAAAATTATTACCCGTGGTGTAAAATCTCGCAGTTTCTTTGGCTTCGGATTTCTTAGGTCCCATCACCCCATGTCGAAAATCCTTGAATAACTGTTAACAAAAAAAAAATACAAATGTTTAGATATATATCGGAATTTAATCGATTTTAAAACCAACTAAATGTAAAAAAAACAAAACAAACCAAAACCATTGTTATACGTAATAACGTAAAAGCAGTCTTAACATCTTCAACTCGGTTACATGGTTATGAATAATTTTTTCCACGAAAAAAACACAAAGAACTCAATTGGCTGAGATGTAACGACGAAGAATAGAAAAGCATCGAAGAAAAAAGTGTAATATAGAAGAAGATGATCGCTGAGCTGAGCTGAGCTGAGCTGAGAGAGAAGACTGAAGAAACATTAATTTTCCAAGAAGTGCTGACACAGCAGTAGGCAGGCAATGAGATTAGATGAGAAGCAGACGACGACTACACAAGGGCCAATCTTTTTATTGCCATCCATCTTTTTCAGGTTAATTAAACCTAAGCAAAACCAAAGTCTCCCGAGTGAATGGTACTTTCCATCAGAGCTCTTGACATTCATCTAATAAGAAAGACTGTTTATGACACTGCCAATCCATGAAATGGAAAAGAACTTGGTGGCCAATTCCAAGAAACGTCTTCCTCTACCCAACTTAACTAGACAGAAATAGGAACCGTTTTGTTGGACATAAAAGATAAGCGATAGTTTTCTTTAACATGGATCATTTTAAATGTCAAATCGTACATTTTATGAGAAAAACATGTCGTTCGTGAAAAAACAAATTGATTCCAAATTTGCAGGTTTTATTGTGTTTTTTTTTGTTATCATTAAAATTGTTAGCGAAAAATTAAGCAGTGACCTTCGCTACATATTTGATTTGGTGTTCATAAATAATGAAAAATGAATAAAATGAAAAAAATAAATTGATGATTCAATCTTCTCATTGAATCCACTTGAAATTCAACCTCATTTTGGCACAGACCATCAAACCATGAGAAACTGAAACTGTGATCCCACCCACACATCGGAAACCACATCATCAAATTTCACAGCTGGTTTCTATATAAATAAATGTGTACAGTGAGTGTGTGTGTATACGTTAATATAAATATAAGTGTGTGTGTGTGTGTGTGTGTGTGTGTGTGTCTGTGTGTGTGTATGACACTCTCTCAAAAAAGGATGTTATTAGTCGTCGATTGATGATGATCATTTCCATCTTCCAAGAAGACGATGATAGTAGTAGTAGTAGTAGTGTACCAGCACATTGGCACTTCCCAAGTGAATGACCAAACAGACACGAGCCTTCTCATTAAATTAGTGATCCGTTCAATGCCCTTTATATCATCCTGTGACCCACACGACATCATTCACCGTCCCATCCACGATGAAAAAATGTGACATAAATAGGGCGACAAAAGTAACATTATTTTGAACTAAACTTTTATAGCGTACCTATGAAAGATTGCAAAAAAGTACGACGTTATGGACTTTCTGTAGGGATAAGAGTAAAAGTGTCGTCGTGATTCGCGACATCCATGACCCGAAGCAAATCATTCGCTTTCACGGTTAAATCTTTCAAACCCCATTTCCTTAAAAAATGGGTTTAACACAGGTGAGTTCTACAGATGATGACGTTCATCCGGGTTATTTCGTTCCCCCTCAATTCACCTACTTCTGCAAATGCTTCACAGACGACCTCCTCAAAGTCTGTTCGAAAAAACTTTTAAAAAGCTAAATCAGAAAAACAAAAATTATAAGAAAACAAATCGTTTTCATAACGAAAAAATCAAAGACCATGTCGATTCCCGTTAAGCGAGGATTATACGGTTACGCAATCACTTTAGGATCGAAACTAAAGATAATTGGACAAGTCATCGGGAAAAATAGATGAAAAACGAGGATTATCAAATCAAAAGTCGTGATTAAGCGAGGAAAATGGGATGTTCCTGTTATTTAAAATGTCTGTACAAAAAAATACTTTTATTTATTTATTTCAATCTAGTTATCCATATGTGTTATTTGAACAAACAAACAAACAAACCGTGTTATTTGTTATTCCGAATCGACCTAGACATCTGCGCGGGAATAATTTGTTTTGCGACGTACTGTCTAACCTAAACGCTATTGTTGTTGGGCAAGTTCACGTGCGTTTCGTACGGCGTTACGTAACAAACAACGATAAAAACATCCTTGACATTCCAAAATAACAAGTTGTAAAACATCCTCTCTTCTCCATTTATTTCGCTCAAAACGATCGTGTTGTTGGCTTATTGACAGTCAAATTCCCGAGCCATAAAAAAAAATTGCCTTTATTTAACTAGTTTTGTTGTAAGAATAGCATTCCTCAAATTTTTTTGACGAATCTTTTATCATCTCAACAAATAGTTTATTATGTTAAAACCAGTACGCGGCGTTTTAACCTAAATATTTCAAATATGTATATACAATAATTTTAAAAATGTCGAAAAGTCGTAAAACGATACAGGTGGTGATACAACAACACCAATACTATTTTAATACCGTTTCACACAAGTGCGTTTGCATGAAATGTACGATTGCAAAATCATGGTTTAAAACTATACCATTATTTTCCTCGTGTCCTTGATGTCAGCGTGTGATATCATTCCTAAAAAATGTACGTTGTAAAACGTAGTTTGTACAGGGTGATTCCCAATTCATCAATTGCGGTTTGTTTGTTTTTTTGCAGCTTAACAAATCACTTTATGAAATTCTTCATCACATAATGACTTAAAAGAAAACATTAAAACTGCCTTCTTTAAATGATGTACTGTAGTTCATGGAAATTTTGATTTATGCGAATTTAAATTGTGATCTTCGAATAACGTGATATTCGTTTAGATTCGTGATATTAGGAGAGTTTTGAGAAATTTCATTTTCGATTTTTGCAAATTTTCGATTCGATTTGTGCGATGTTTGTTAGATTGGACTTAATGCGGTTTAGGATCACTTTATGATCCATTGAACCATGCACAATATATTATCATAAATAAACACCTGTAGATGGCAGTCTAAGTTCAATTCCCAGCTCACTCACAAATTGACAAGTGAATCTAATAGAAAGCGTATAATATAAAAAAAGGTTGACTTTTATAAGTTTTTTAATGTCATGACCAATTATGGATCTATTAACTAATTCATCCATGTTTTCGTTCAAAATCATCCTACTTTATAGCTGCACGCCAAAAACTCAATTTAACTGAAAAGAAATGCCAACATTGTTTCCAGCTATTATAACAACCGACATTTTATAAGTAAGTTATTGACATTAGATAAGTTATCTGATTAGATAATCTTTTAATCTCCACTTCTTATCGTCCTCATCTTAGGTGGAGAAGTTTGTCTAACAGTCGCTGTTTACAAGTTACTCAGCTGTGTTTTCCTCGTAACATGAAATGTAATAAAAACTCATAAAAGAATCCAGCACCCTATGAACTTGCTTGAGAAACAAGTTATTATTATAAATATTTAAGTCAAAGTAAATAAAAACAACAAAGGTCATTCCGGGTTGGATCGTCCTTTTAACTGAGCTAGTTTGAAATTATATTAAAATAAATACTAAATTTTATAAATAATAATAATCATACATTTGCTAAATTCCTATCTGCCAACGCACTCACTTTATTTATGGTCAACGTGTTCTGTCATTTAACTAGCGTACTGTATAAAGATTATTTTAACGTGAAATTTAAAAGGCGTCATTCGGAGCAAGACCTGGAGCAAGAAAACGTGTCAACCGATTATAGTAATAAGAAAGTACGTACAAAGAAGAAAAGAATTGCAAGTAGACCATAAATCATACATTATTTATAAATATTATCATTTCTAACAAAAAGGATTTGAGAGTGAATTCAACAACCATTACCAACAACTTTCTTAATCCTTCTTTACACAGTTTACTTTGTCACTATAGGCATAACTTCAGAGATAGATACGGGTTTAGTTAGGTAGTAGTTCATTTTACAACGATCATCTCTATTAAAAATATAGTTTTGAACTATCTTAAGAGAATGAAGTAAATGAACCCAACAACCAGCGGCGTTGGTTGGTTGGTTGGTTGCCCTTTCTTAACCCTGGCTATCAAAGTGGTTTACACTTATAACTAACTATACCTCCGACTACAAAAAAAACAAGACCCTACCTACAACTGTCAACCAACCTTATTGACTCTTCCCTGAACAAAATCTCCCAAAGAATGTCTTCGTGGCCATTTGTTGCCTTCTGGGGGCACAAGATTTCCTTCGGCGGCTAGCATTTTTGTCCCAGAAAATTGGTTCTTTCAACGTTAAACGATCGTTATCACCATCCTCTTCCAATGATTTGCCAACATTGTCATTCGAGTATCATCGTGAAAAGTCGAGTCAATAGGTAGCAGGTCCAACCACCAACTGCGTTGATTATGTTTTTATGTTGTCGTCTGCTCTTGTTTTGCTGCTGCTGCTGCTGCTGCTGCTGCCAAAGACTTTTGTATTGTATGTAGGCTTGATGTCACATCCGACAGGAAGAAGAGTTCATTCTTATTTCGCTTTGCGGAGGGAGGTGAAGCCCACGAGTAATAGCTTACTTACCAGCAAGTAACCAATGACATGTTTGTTGTTTTTGTAATAAACATACACGCATGCTTCGATGAAGACGCAAACAGACTGAATAAAACAAAGAGGATGGCAATCAACGACAGACACCGTCTATAAAAAAACAACTCTAACAACCCAAAACACACATTAAGTGAAAAAGTTATAAGACAGTACTGTATTATACAGTGTTGTTTATATACTGTATATCTATACCTATTATTTTCGATACAATGCACAGGTGTTTGTTACTTATTTGTACAGTGTAAAACTTATAAAACACAATTAAAAAGTCACCCTTTCTTTCAGTCAACTGTTGACGGTGTCTTCGCGTCATTAACGAGTGAAGTCATTAAAAGAGCGCTTTCCGTGATACCCATTTTTAATTGTTTGACTGCACTATTCGGTAATTACCCATTGTTTACTTTATAATACCATCATGTTACAACTTTTATTATTTCGTCAACATTTCTTTATCAACTCTTCCCAATTAAAAAAAACGATCCGTCAAAATTGTTCGTTTAAGCCAACCTGGCGCGTGATTTCAACATTTTCAACTTAAGCTTTCATCACTTTTCGAGTGACGAGATGAACAAAAATGAAAAATAAACAAACGAATGAAAATGTAAACAAAGCGATATAACGTGTTGACATGATTCCATCGATCAACGATGCACATGTGGAAGAGAAAAGCTCGTTCCAAATATGCCAATAATTCGTGTTCGAATCCAATCGCATCAACACGCTACACTTCCGTATCATCATCAAAGGTGGCATCCACATCCAAGATGACGATGAACTCGCCACACATCTCACTCACTCACTCATCAACTTAGAGTAGCCATTAAAATTTTAGCCCTATCTGTATGCCCGTAAAATTAATAAGACGGACGCGTCAATGATGACGGAAAGAAAGACAGTAGGCCCCCGTATCCGCGATTCAATTCGGTCCTATATTATATGAAAATTTCGTACAATTCATTAAGTTTTAAATGGTGCGTCGTTCTGAGTATCATCTGAGTGAAATCTCGTCGCTATCTTTCTTTTCTTTTAAATATAGAAATTGATCTCAAACAAACTAAACTGATGCTGGTAGTTCCGATAGGTCAACGAGAAGCCGTAAAAGTGTATTAAAATCAATCAAGTTTATTTGTATTTGAATTGTTGGACAAGACAAAACATACAATTAACATAAAAATAGGAAAAGTGAAATGTGTGTGTGTGTGTTTATTATCGTTGATCGTGTGTTATTTATTTTCCTAATGTATAAACTAAGCTAAGCATTATCGACATGTCATCAATAGCGTTTGGCACTATCCGCGGATTGGCTCCAAACCAAACCTCCGCGGATACGGGGGGACTACTGAGGCACATGGATTTTATTTTATACTCGTCTTGGTTTACATTCACGTTATTATGGCAGACTCCGTGCTTCACGGGTTGTTGTGTTAATGTGTGCAACTGCTGTATAAAGTGGGCATTCTATATTATATCATATCATAAAGATACGATTTAGAACTTCTATCTCCATGATTATATTGAGGGAATATGCTATAATACTATATTGTAGAGTTACTATAGTATAATATAATAAGTGAGTCAGTTTATCGTTGTCACTCTAGCCATCTGGCGTTTTTGTGGTGAACCAAATGGATGTTTCGTTACATACATGTCAACAACATAATGGTTTTCGTTAAATAATATCCGGTTCAAATTTGAACACGTCTATCATGGCGTTCCGAGAAATTTCTTTTCTTTTGTCTCGCTGCACGAGATCGGGTATTAAGATGTTTTTCTTGGAAAAGGAATGGTTTTGTTTGTTCGAGTGGCCATTTCATCGAATAAATCTGCATTAAAAGGAAACGCTAAGCGAAGTTGATTAGAAGACGTAAAATCGTGAAAAATTGGAACCCATTTTTCTCGACATTAATTTCATTTAACGCGCTCAATGAGTGCCATTCATTCTCTCATTTAGGTTTTAAATTAATAAACAACCAACAAAAACAAAAACAGCAGCAGCAGCAGATTTTGTTTTCTAACTGAATGAAGACACCCTAAATTAATTTCGTGAGTTATGAAACGCCCGCTAACAAAACAACTCCATTCTATAGAACGTATTTTTTCTTCGTCAGTATTAATAATGTTTTTTCATATTAATAAAAAAATAAAAAGCCAACACAAAACAGAAATTGAAACACGATCATGTTCCAAGAAAGAAACACTGCAGGTTGGTTGTTTAGCTCCGATGTCGGTTTCAATGGGAAAAGCAATTAAATTCTCTAGGCGTCATAATAATAATAAAGAGTAGAAACAAAAATTCCAAGGCCATTCGTTCTATACTTCACAAAGACACGTCCGAGCACAAAATGAAAACCCTCTACCGCGATCAAGTCGGTGGTGAGAATAAAATAACAATATTATTATTATTATTATTCTATTTTGCTCGTCACGGAGAAAGAGTGCTTACGTAAAAATTAACCTTCGAACGCGCGCCTAATAAAGTCAAGTCCGTTTAAACATAATAGGCGTTGTTGATTTTTACGTTATTAAAGGTGGTGTTTATCTCACGTCCGTTAATTCAATTAGTTTCACTAGTCAAGACAGATACCAGATCAGCTTCCAGTTTTGACATTAAGTGCACTATACACACATGTATTGGCGTATACTCTATAATATAAATACACACACGCATAGCAACGATTCGACTCGCCTAGTGTAACGTGATAGGGTTTCCATTAAAAGGTTAATGCAATCGCGCAATAATAACGATGATAATAAAGAAATCTCTAATACTACAAGTGTGAGTAGTTAGTTGCACTCGAGTTGCAAAATGAAACGTTAGAACCCTAAATTTCGCAATTGCAAAATGCTACAGAGAAAAAACAAACAACCTATTACAGTGCGCGTGCTTTAGAACCACCGAGAGCAAAAAAAGATAAAGGAAACGATTCAATTTATTTATACTATGTATGGACCTTAAGTTCGGCTAAATAACACCTGTGACATTTGTCCTCGTATACCTACAAAAGCGTTCTAAAGAACGGGGTAGCTCGAATTAACTTTCTAATATTTATCGTTTCCGTTATTATAAACCCATTTAAAAAAGATTAACCATCGAATGAATTAAGCAGTCACAAAATCAAATCAACTTTCTGCCCCTTTGCTACGAGGCAAGTTGTCAATTGAAAACGACGATCACGTGGTGATACCGTTCGATTTAAAAAATAATCCCGATCACGTGACACCAACTTTATCAATCGATTAGAAATTAAACTGTAAATCATGCGACGTTTGTAGAAATACTGTAAATAACAACACGAGTTGACATTGGTTTGGTACTCATGCGTTTTATAGTCAATGTCACCTTGACTATAAAACACATAGCCAACCGATACTCTCATTTAAACACTATTCAACTTACCCACCAAAATTGAAAAAAACTTTCATTATTAAACAGTAATGACAAAAAATTGACTCTGCTATCGAAAAGACGATAAAAAAAGCATGTGGAGGCATGCATTTAAATTTTCCCATAGTTCAGTTGTTTATTCTCACCCATCTCAACAATTTTATTACATTTATCTTGGTTGTTATCGACTACCTTCAAGTCACCTGGACAGCTTTTATTTTTCGTTTGCTCATTGACATGAACGTTGGCATTGTAATCCCTTAAGACTTCATAAAAATAAATAACATTAATTGATTACTTTTAGTTTAATAAATTATTTTTAACTAATAAACGACGTCTCCCAGAAGTTTGATCTAACCCCGATAACGTCGCTGGCAATAAGGTCATCTCTCATCGCCTACCATGTCATGATGCAATAATAAGTCTCTTGTTTTTGTTATCTAAAGGCACAAAGAGGCGACTAACACCAAAATGCACCTCGTCTGTCATTTACAACCATGACGACCGATGGTCATATCAAAATGAAATTAAAACCTTCCACGACATAACCTACAAAAGAATTCATGCACTCCAGTATTGTCGGCTAGTTTGGCGTGACAAAAAAAAATGACAATGGTCTCGTCACCGTTTAAGGCACGCCGAATGTCATTAACACGGATGAGTATAAAACAGTTATTATACTACCTATTTTAGGTATGAGATACAAACTATAAAAAATACGCTAGCCATAAAAAAATCCAATAAATAATGCGCTTGTTCATAAAATACAAAGAATGACCAATTCATTATTGGTTAATTAACACGAATTGGTTAGTGATAACAATGGCAAGTTAGATTAAGGTGATGACTTAAAATTGAATTAAAATGATGTCAAAGTAAAGTGATTTATTTATTTAGAACAAACAAGTTTGGAAAAATTTATTCAAGCATCACCCATGACGAAGTTTGAATCGTCTGCTCTTTCGCGATGGCGCCTATGACATCATGGTTTCAGTTTCTAATGATCAGCGGGTGACCTCCAGTACCACCCAACGACAAAATCGCGCAACTATAAACACTGTTTCGCCGTGTATAAACATTTTATCAAGTGAATAAAATACCGTATGGTGAATTACAAATAACTAGACATTAAACCTAATCCAACTTATAGACAAATTAAATATATTTAAATAAATAAGAAAATGTATTCAATGATGTAATAAAAAAACCCAAATTTTAATAACCAAAAACCAACTTAATAAATAGACAGCTCTTACCTCGTCTTGATTGCATGTTTTCCACCTTAACGACGGATCTTGGCACATCTAATGGGTCATTTAAACAATTAATACGCTTAAAAGGTTTGTTTAGAACTTGGGACAATGAGACCTCTATAGTCGTCCAAAAATCCAATCGTCAGTCAAAGTTACGAAAAGTCAGTTTTTAAAATAAAAATCATAAAATATTAAAAAGTAAACAAAAATACTAAGTATTTGCAATTGATTCTAATTCTACAGTCGTCAGTTTTGTGCAACGGAGAGAATATAGAGGTTCCACTGTATGTGTTTGAAGTACCACGTAGTCAATCGAGTAGTTTGAACGTACTTTATCAAAAGCTTGTTCCATACTAATTTGTCCATCTTTGACCATCAGCACCAATTTCATCCTTTCTTCGGCAGCAACTCGCATTTCCCTCGAGCTATAAAGTCCTTCTGGAAAAAGAGTTGAAATGAAATAATGTAAACTATACACAAAAACAACAATAATAATGGTGATTAAGTTCCTGCACTTTCATTACCAGCAAAGCTAACTTAATGCTCTCGCGATCTATCGCTTACAAAGTTACGTGATTCTCATTGCGTTTAATAAATACTGAAATCTAAACCCAAAAGTGCCGAATGAAAAATATTAAAATGCACGGTACTTATTCTAAATCTAAAAGACAATTGCGAAGCAAACGTGGCGTTTTGTTTTCCTTCGTTTTTGAGGTGAACGTCGACCGGATGTTCAGGCGGGCGTAAATCTTGGGCTACTTTTACGGAAAGGCGAATTTGGTTAATTTATGGTCGTCCAAACAGCGCTCGTTGACACGCGCTTAATTCGGTTAAGGAAGGTTATTTATTTAGCCATGATTAAAGCGACAACCCGAAATAAAACCGAACACAACACGCACGCACACACCCGATTCGGCGATGGGAGAATTAAGACCAAGGAGGAAAAGGGATTGCATCCAGCCATTTTGTGTTTGTTTGTTATGGGGAATTGGGTCTTACAGTTTTAATTAACGTCATCAACACACGCCGAGACAGACACCTGCTTTTCGTTCATTAACGCGTCACGTGTGAGGTGATTAGAGCAGTGGGAGAAATTGTTCAACACTATAACCTCGCGACAGATTTGTTATTCTATGAGAGACCCTCTTTAAATAAAAATTTTAGATTTGGCATTAAACGAGGAATTAAGAGAAAATATAGAAAAACAAAATCCACGTTGAACGTTTTGCACACACAAAAATGAATTGTAAACTATATCGCACTAAACGAGAATAGAGGAGATGGTATGTAGCTTAGGGTTGTTAGTCAAATTTCAACATTCCAATCTCATTGAGTGACGTCACAAATGACCCTATTCCGCGTTAAACGAGAAATTCACGGAAATTCGAGCATTCGCGTTAAATGAGGAACAAGGAAAAATTCACATTTTGGTTACTCCAAATCAACATCCTTCAACGACGTGACTTTACTTCGGATTCCCTAGAAAGCCCAAGTTTCAGAAACAAGCACCTTTCGATCTCTATCAACCAATCGGAGATAGGCAACATCAAAAGTGCATTTACCATCACCATTTACCCTTTCCCTCACCAACAGACAACCCCCTTACTACCACTTCTCATTTGCATACCCCCTCATCATCATCCACTCCCTATCATTCATCGACAAAGAGTGGTAATAGTAGTAGGAGTGGGAGTGGTATCGTTGTTGCCAGCTGACGCCATGTTGGCAGCTGATGTCTTGAGGCCTACTACTTCATCCTTGGCAAATTAATGCAACTACAAACTGCTTAATAAAACACCCCCTATTATTATCCCCCTCTCGATCGGTGTCATCGGCTAATTAATAAGCATAATGAACTCATTTGCATGACGAAAAGGTGAGAACCGACGCAAGGTGTTGCTTTTTATTAAAATCCTGAATTTCATTAAAACTTATTCTCGAAACACGTCCTCTCATTTTATATTAAAAATTTTTTATAGATGAATCGTGTAAAAGTGAATCTTGACAAGATCAATGGGAAAGATGAGATGATGACAATGATAGAGATTGTGGAGGACGTGAGATGACGAATGATCAATCACACGAGCAAATTAGGTTTAAAAGTTTCTCAATTTGTCCTTCAACATCACTCATCAACCACCGTCAAGAGGTTCAGCCCTCGTTTCCAAATCAATTCATCAAAATCCATAACACGAACGATAAATAACGTCGTGTCCACAGAAGAAGAAAAAGTCACTTGACACTGTTGTATCGGCTTTCAATTAATCGACGACAACATTTGGCAACAAAAAATAAACTCGCCAATTTAAGAAGGGAGTGTACAAAAGGAGAACTTGCAATCTGAGCGATAACTTAAAATAAAGCTTACAGTTTCGTAAAAATATGACATCTATTTTTACGCCAAGCGCGTACAAACACACATCATATAACAAGAATAATTTATTAATTATTATAAATAACTTTACAATATGACAATTGTGAAACTTGGAATTATCAGGCGAACGAGTGACGTATGATTTTGGAGGTTACCGGTTTTGGTTGGCTAAGCCATTTGCAAAGTTATTTGTAATAAATGGATTCATGGTTATATCGCGTTATACCGTTTCATGCCAAAAGAAAAGGTTTCTTTTTTCTTTTTTAATAAATTATTTAATGAAAAATAAACTACAGCTTTGAAATAAAAATATCAAATGAACTAGTGAGCGTCAACCTCATTAATAAGCGCACCCTATAGAACTCGAGTCGATTAACAAAGTGCACCAAATAGACCTCCGAACGAACCTCGTGCCATTGATAAATTCGTGCGGCTTTATAAGCTTATCGCACCCATTAGGTCCGACCATTTTTTAAATAAAACATTTTCTGCTCAAGGAACTCTCCACCTGCACGAAAATTTTATGGATCACATGATTATTAAATAAAATGTGTGCCCTTCTTGTTATCCATATCACTATATAATAAATGTTCTCTTATATATGCCCCCCCCCCTCCCCACGGTAAGACGGAGCAATTCCACAAAGCAAAAATAGATGTCATAGGATAGGGTGAGCTAATCAAAAATTAGGTTTTGATTGATACGGTTGATGTTTTTAAGGGGCTGTTCCAAGTACTTTAGTAAGGTGGATGTCCATAACTTATACAAACAGACACGTTTATTGCTGAATACTCGTTTCATCGGTTGTTATCTATCCTATCACGCGCAACGTGATCACGTAAAGCAGCGTTTACTTTATTATAATAAATTTTTTTTTACCATAAAGAGCTGGTGGTCCCTGTAGATCAGGTACCCTGGGTGGCAACGATTTGGTAGGTGTGAGATGCCGTTGTGGAAGTTTGTCTTTTTGGCTCTTCTTCTCATCTTTCTTCAACGCCAATCCCCTAAAAATCCGACTCAAGGGTCCTCGTTTTTTAGTCGGTTCAAGGGGTTCCACGTCCTTCAATTCTGTCAACAAAACAAAAAATAAATAAATAAATAAACATAATATATGATGATATATAAATAAGATCAAATTAGTTGTCCCGAAAAGGTAAAAATGGGTGTGGTCAAAGAAAGTTGGTAAGCCCACGCCAATGAGCTTACATGGTTACAACTGCTCAGCGAGTTTGTTTTTTCAATAGTACTACGAATGGGTCAAGTTCACTGAACCACAGCATCGTTTTTGTTTTTATAAATAAAGACAAATCACGATCACTTATCAATGACCTCGTAAAAGAACTTTTTTTTTTGTATTCAGTTTACGATGCTGTCATCATCGATGAACCGAAATGAACTTTTCATAAAACAAAAGCTATGTATTAATAACGAGCAGCCTATGCGTTTCGCGAGGTTAAAAGTGAAGTTTGTAGATGTGAAATGTTATTTCTTAAAAAATGGAAAAAAAATATATATTCAATTTTTATTCGAATGGTGATTAGCGTGACGTGAATCCAAGAAAATCCAATATTTAGTTGACTCTACCACCAGCCTGATGAACGTTCGCGAAACATAGTTTGCAAATAAAATCACCTTTTAAAATTAAAATAAAAATTATACTTCATGATGATTTATCTTATAAATCGATGGTGTTATGAAATCTATTTTAGTTTATATTAGTTAATACGGTCCAATGAAGAAACAAATAATATTTTTTAAAAAAATAAAAAATTGCAACATGATATCTTATCATAAAAGGCATTAGAAAATCAAAACACAACACAATAATTGCAACATACAATAAGCGTGAAAAATCAGAAAAAATGACAACCATTGGTGTAAGAAAGACAACCAAACTCAAAATGTGCTGGTGATAATAAGTCACGAAATAGTAAAAGTGAACACATCTACTATAAACTATATAACCAAGTATAAAGTGAGCAAACGATGAGCTGCCAATTTAAGCACCAGTATACTTTTATGTATAACCATGGAGGCACATTTTAACCTTTCTTATTCTAACTATTCCACAACAACTATCCATTATTCCCTATAAACCAATAATTTTAAAAAAAATGGTTGAAAAATTAAATAGTGGTTCGTATCAGTGTGGCTCAAGAGATGAGCCAACCACTCTCCTGTAGTTGTTTAATAGATATGTATAAAATTCCTCCTATAGTATAATACAACACATTATAGTATATCAACTTTTTTTTATAAAACTCTATAAACGTTAACTTTAATAAAGTTCAATTATACTACAAAATTGAATTAAAAAAAAGGCTCACCTTGGAGAGATAAATATTTGGCCAGCTTAGCTTCCCTACGCTTTCTAAAGCCCGGTATCATAAACTCCACTCTCATAATGTCGAGCCTTTACTAATATAAAACTAGACACGAAAAATCACGTCCAAGTAGCTCGGTCGATCGTCGTTTCACGAATGAGGAGATCTTGCAACACGCGAGTCTCATCCTCGTGCACACGACATACACCCCTCGAGGCTAGAAGCCACTCAAAAACGACGCCCACACCTATCGTCTTAGGAATGATCAACAAAGCAAGAAATGTGAAAACTTCGAAATGCTGACCATGACCATCCTATATAGCTTCATCGTTGAAAAACAAAACGAAACTGAGTGGCCAATCCCACGTAGCGTTTTTAAAAGTGGATTATTACTCGGAAAAAAACCTATTATACACTATACATAGAGTAGTAGAAAAGAAACAGGTTTGTTTTTCTTTTGTTAAAATACCACGTGGACTAGAAAAGTAGTTTTTTGCAAGGATTCTTTTACTCTCGTGAGATTAAAGCGAGGAAATGAAACACCTTTTTTCTTCCAAGAAAAAGGGGTCTATAAAAGAATGACAAAAAAATTATGGTGGGTCGATTTTTTGGGAACTAAAGATTGCCAACCATAGAATGCGTCGAAACCTTTCCACGTGTTGTATTAGGAAGAGTTCTAAAATTGAGCTCGTTAGTTCTATAAATCCCGTCCAGAGTTTCAACTTATATTTATCAATATAGATAGACAGTTTATTAAATACATTCAAAAAAGTAAATTGATAGGTAACCTATAAACTAAAAATCGACATAAAATTTAATTTTAGAATAGAATTTCTTTTAGTTAAATTTTCAAATTTTTCACGACCCGAAGGGATCGAATAAAGTCTAAATCGATTCAAACCACGGCACGCGTGCCATCTGTACGGGTTGAAACCAAACTACAACTTGAAACTATGACGTAGGAACTGAGCAAGGCCTTCTGGATCATTTCAAAACCTACAATTAAAATAGATATCCATCTTAATCTTATTATCGACACCGCGTTGTCTTTATTTCGTCACCTGTTGAGCATTAACACATCGCTTAATCAAATAGAGACAACAAAACATTCAACTTCCTGTACCTTGGCACGAACCTCAAGTCTAGGTCAAGAGAAATACCAACAAATAAATAAATAAACGGCCATGTTGCTCCATCATGCAACTGGGTGAATTCATTTCGCGATTGTTTAAATCCGTGATAATGCCTATTATGCAGCGTAACCATTGCGCTGTAAACACGAGCTACGTACGTGGTGATGTTGCCTCGTTCGTTTAAAATCGTTACAAACACTTAAACATCAGTCGCTCACTTTTGGGTGATCAAAAGTTAATTTAATAGGAACTGCATAGGACATTCAGGGCGATGGCTTTTATGGTAAAATAGTAAAGCCAGCGTCAAGCGGTATTAAGTCGCCGAATGGACGACTCGTCTTCGAGAAAGACAACGTTGTCGTTTTAAGGATGTTGCTTAATAATGAATGTAGGCCCAGTTAACTCCTCGACTGTCCTTTGTGACTTTTTTGTTTTAAATCCTAATTTCATTCGACAGCCGGAAGTCTTAATTAATGGCACTCAACAATTCTAAAACTCGACTTGATTTATTATTCATGAGCTCGGAAAACGTTCACCTTAAAGTATATTTGTTTTACCGAAAATATAAACTAAAATTTAAAAAAAATACGTCCTTCATGACGTCACTAAAATCAACTAACGTTCAACCCAATGTTTATTTTCAAGATGATCGCGCTAATGATGTTTTCATGAACACAAAATGAGAAAATGCCATCAATCATTTTTTTTTCCATATACAAAAACAGTGTAACTGAACAATTAAATAAAAAATCAGGGAAATTAAATAACGCAAGAATTTTACTTTAAGAAATGTCTTTGCATATTCATTAGATGGCATTGGCAATGGTGTTTACTTGGGAGAAAGTGCACCAATTCCCAAGTTCAAAGTGTCATTAATCACGGCAAAAAATGTCATCATTCATCACTTTATTACATTACTACGGGTCGAATCGATGACAATTTTTTTTTATTCATTTCTTTTTTCCCTCTTATTTCATTATTGGAAGAAAAGAATGTTGAAAGTGAACGTGTCACTGTCGCTTACAAGTGCTGCCCTTCGACGTTGAAAAGAGACAGTAAAACGCGCCATTTTCAAAAGTGAAATTGGGTTCCATAAAGAAAACTTGCGATGTGTTAAGTCTTCTAGTTATGAGAGGGATATTTACTCCACCACAAACTTTAAAATCGTATACTGTGTATTGAAAAATTTCCACGAAATGGTAAAAGTTCAGTTTTAGTCGTTTGCGCATTACCACACAAAATCGCAAATTAACAATAAAAAGCGAATCTGCTATATAACGCGCATCAGAAAGAATTTCTCTAATCGCCTATTAGCGAAAAGGCCTATAAGAAAATTGAAGACTTCTTGTACTAAAAAACTATAGATGTGGCTAGACGGGGTGTTAAAAGATCAGCTCAACGTATACTACAATCAAAACTAAAATGTTTTAAGAGTCATTCAATTTAGATAATCCTCTACAAGAATGGTATGAAAAAAGACAATGCACGTGATTTGACACACATTGTTTAAACGCGAAATTTTAAGAAGGATTGTTGTATACATTGAACACACCATGAGAGCCTTTTAAAACAGAATTGGCAACATGAACGGAACTCAAGTCCATCAACATGAAATGTCAACATGTGATCGTTGTTTATATTCAAAGCTTAATGAAATTAGCATTTTGTTGCGGCTTTTCAAACGCTCACCTTTACCACCTTTGCTATGATTGGGCGTTTAAATATACCTAGCTTTAGCACACCGTAAAAAGAAAGCTTCAAAATCTCTTTCCGTGGTAAAAAAAGATAAAGAAAAGAAACCAATAAAGAACCGGAAAAAAAAGGAAAACGACAATCCTCTTTCACCTCTTCTTAAATCCCATTCGTTCTGACAACTCCCAAACAACATCAACGAGAAAAGTACGGCCATGGTAGGGGGAAAGAAGAAAAAAGTCTTGAGAGATGAAGAGAAAGAAGCATCATTCACTCATTTCCTGAGCCGATGAACTAGTTTCGCGGTCATTTTGTGTCTTGCCATCTGTTCGTTGTGTCCCTCGTTTTACCTCGGCCTCTGATTGGGCTTCCGGAAGATGCTCCCCTTTAATTGGTGATTCGCCGTTTGACAGCACGAATTACTGCCACTTGGCTGATTCGAGGTGCAGAAAGAGGGGGTGGAGATTGGAAATAGAAAAGAACCTTCTCCTCCTCCTAACTAAACCACCACCCTGGGGGCACCCAAATGCCCCTCCACCAACCAGAGCCAAAAGGCAATTGGGTCTTAAGCTGTCTTTAACGTTACTTTTACCAAACAATGCCCTCGACCAACGAGACACACTGTACCACAAAAAAAAAGACACCTCTCCAACGAGGCTAATGGTAAAAAGTTAGCCTCTCCAACAAAATGGGTTTCCAATTTCAACATTACTACGTGTGTACTGCATACAGTACCCGATATATAGAAAAAAAATTAATTAAAACTAAATATAAAAAAGTTGGCTAATTAATCTAACAGCAAGAAACACGGTAGTAGTACGAGGGCATTCGTTCATTCATGAAACGTTTGTTTGGAACATTGAACTAACACCTCGTCCATCATCCATCAAAGTGATGAATTCTTTCTTTACACATCGTGACAAATGACGTTCAAACTGTTAATTAATTTATAACGATAATCAACCACAGCGTTAAACATTCCCTCGCCAAGGGTTGGGGGCTCTGTTAAATCATAACGACTATTATACACATTAACTATCGATGATAATAACAACAACACTGATAATAGTGGTGACGAGGATGATGAAGTGGTTCGTTCGTTCATTTACTCTACTTGTACTTTGTCTATTGAAAATGAGAGAAAAAAGGTGATGACACTTACCGGAAGCAGAATTGAAACAACATGGTTCGTAGAAACATTGTCCCCGAGGATTCAAACACCTGGAAAAGAAAATACCAAATACTAATTAATGACACGTGATTACAATCGCGATATCATTCATTAAACGATACGGTACTCTTTACATTAGAATTTAGCCTGTACCGTCAAGTCTCCTATAAGGAGCTACTCCTACAACGAGCGGGTCAAAGATAAAATGAGTGATCTAAGTTCATAGCAAACTACTGTAGGCCTACGTGTTGTGTGTTCCCACCCAGAAAGCGGGGGAAATGATGATAAGAAAATTGGCAATTGCATAATTTCGAATAAATACGCGATTGCATAGTAATCAAGTGAATGTTGTGGAGAAATCCTATGAGGGTTATCCACGTCCATTGAGTGAACTAATTGAAAAACATGCCAGTCGCTATTGCATAGGAAAAGTATGTCAAGAGAGAAGTTCTGAAAAGTAGGCACTTTATTGGCCAACCTATCACACGTTTTTCCCATAACGAGGGTTTTGCTTGCACGAATTAAACTCGTTCTACGAGCCTCGACTGCATATAGAAAAATTCCGGATCACTGAATGCTAGATAATCGAGTTTTTACTGTATCAACGACATTTCTTTAAGCAACTCGACAACGACGAAACCACGATTAAACCATATACATTCAATTCACGCTAGTGCATGTTATAATCGATCATGTTAAACGTTGTAAAACACGAATTAAGAGAAATCGAAATTAAAGATCTCAACTCACGCGCTTCACGTGAGTGGTTGATTTCGCGTGAATCGTGAATTTTGTTGCTGCGTCTGTAACGCGTGAGTCGAACTCGCGTGTTTGCAGCTCTAGATTAAAAAACGAACGAGTACAGCAGCAGCATCAAGTGTGACGATGACGAAAACGCAATAACGGTTGAAACTAAAATAGCCGTCTATAAACACTCGTGACGTCCTATTAAATCCCCAGTCCAACAAAGATGTCAAAAAACGACGGCTTTAAAAGACGAGTGTCAGCCTGACTGATGAAGATGAGTGCCTAGAATAAAAGGGGGAAAATATAAAGGAGGTGGCCTATGGTCATCGGGAGGAAACGGAACCAGGGACGTCGTAAATTAATTCGTTGAAACGTAATCAGGTGGACGATGGGTAGCGCGTGGGCGGAATGAAAGGAGGGGGAGGGGTGGGTATACAACCACAAATTACACCTCCCCTTCCTTCGTACGTTCCTTTAATCTCACTTAATGCTCAACCAACAATGATATTTCACGCCTCACCGGAGGGTCCCTGTAAAAGTTAGGAAACACGCCTACCCCTCCTTTTCATCTTTTCCCCTTCATCCCCTTATCGTTCTCATCTTATTCTTCTCCGACGTCCTATTTACGATGATGGAAAAGAACAAAAGAGAAGAAAAAAAAGATGAAGTACACGGCATAAGGTATAAGTTGAGGCATTTAAGTAAGCG
>JAQIWH010001865.1:0-28140 GCA_034695005.1 Cryptops parisi
AACCCCCCCCCCCCCCCCCACACACACACACACACAAGCGCCCAAAACAATAAAATTAATCTATAGCAAGATTATGTCTATAGTAATTGAAAGGTGCCTCAAATCAAAGTGTCATTCGTGGGGCACTACTGTACATCTTTGATGATGTACGGATGGGTTTGTTTTGTAGGTTAGGTTAGGAAAACAACACAAATCGCACATTCAATACGTTTTTGTTTTTTCTCCTAACCTGCAAAACAAACCCAGTACAAGCAAGTAGCATTGAACTGCTGGCGGGCTCAAAACAGGAAAGATCCAAAAGGTGTATCATTTATATAGCGTTTATTGTTATTCTTCTGATATATTGATACAATACACTTTAAAGTTAAATACGGTACATATGTACCATATGTAACATACGGTACATATACAAGTGTTGCAGGCTATATATGATTTTAATTTATCTCCTTAGTAGGTAACCCCTGCAATAGCCCGTGGTGATATTGTTCTCTTTGTTTACACTCGCATTGTTATGGTTTTCCTTGTGTGCAAAATGTTGTTTACTAGAAATTTCATGAAACAATGAGAAATTCATTATAAACAATGTAATTCAATAGTTACATCCATTTCCTACTAGTTATTATTCTTTTTCTGTATGCATCACCCTGTAGTTCTAGGAAACTGATTTCATTGAGAATCACCAAATGTTTTTTTTTCGATTTTCGCAAACAAAAAACTAGAATTAAAAAAAAAAAAAAACACAAACTTAAAATTGAAAACTCCATTTCCTGGCATCCATTAAAATATCTTCTTTCGCCAGATGAACTTGTGTAACTTAAGAAACCAAAGTTGATAGTTGAGGGTAAACCTCGCGGGAAACAATTCGATTTCCGGACTTGGCAGCATCAATTAAAATGTCTCCTTTGCCTTGATTTTTTTTTCTTCTTTCTCCCTCTTTTCATTCTTCTTCAATAACTGATGTGACAAAGCCAAATCGCGACGACAAGAAACACATCTGATGACTATTGCTTTTATATAAATCAAAAAAAGTAGGTGTCTGAGAATCACAGATTGACACAAAAGCCAAAATTCAATTTGTTAACAGGACACTACCGAGTGAGTTGTAAAAAAAAAAAAAGCGTTGATTGATCGGAAATAATAGCACACGGCAGAAGTGCATCTTTCGAAATTTTTTTTCTTCATTCTATCATCATCGTGTTAATTGCCAAAAACTGTGCCTCGTTCTTCTTTGACGTCTTCGTCTTTTGAAATCGTCCGCTTCATTTCGACTGAAATGGCAAATTTTTGCCTCTCCAGCTTCTTCTTCTTCTTCTTTCAATTTTTTTGACGTGTTTTTTTTTTTTCGTATTCCGAGTGGAAATCATAATATTTTTTTTTCGTATTATTTTTCATCTACTGACGTTTCCGTATTTCCATCTTCTTCTGGAATAATAAAGAAAAAGATAAAAAAAAAGTTTTAATTTTTTTTTTAAGAATAAAAGTGCAACTAATCGTTGAGGTGGCAGATGCGAACCGACAAAGAGAAACCTATAGCTTTAAGTTGAAATTTTTTTTTGCTTCTACTTCAAATGTCGTATATATTAAATTTCGGATTACTGACTCTGATATTGAGAAAAAAAGATGCAAAGCACTGAATTGAAGGATGATCTTGATGCTCCGAAAAGTTCATCTTCATCATCTTTTTTGCCAAAAAAAAAATGTTTTTTTTTATTTTTTATTATCGTTCTTCTTGAACATTTTTGTTGGAGCAAAAGAGATGATTTAAGGGTTACGACGGAAAAGGATAAGAACGTGATGAAAGCATAATCAAAATGCGAAAGAAGTACCGATAAAGTTTTGGAAAAGTTTCGCTTAAACTGCTTATCTTACTGTAACCTGCTTTTCAATGTACGCTGAACTGAGCCGAAGCATTAACTTAACCTTTTCATCATCATTATCATCGTGACTATAAAAGGTACCGAATCCAATCATCGTTCCTTTGAATTTTCAAGTGAAAAGATTAAGTTTTACAAACCTTCGCCATTGAACCGTGTTTTGTGCACTCGTGTAGCGACTACAGTACTTTTTTTTTTCAAAATTCTAATAGATGGCAGTCTTAATTGATGGTCGATAAAGTTCGGTTCGTTTCTCTCGTTTTTAAGGGGATTTAGTGTGCAAACCGAGTAATGAACTATGAATTTCAAATATACATGCACAAATATGTATATTTGCATGTATGTATAGTATGCATACTGGGTGAGGAAAAAGTTTGGTCACAGCTAAATATCGCGAAAACTATTGTGGTATGAAAATCTAATTGAATTATTATAATGTACTAGAAGTAGCCTCGTGCCTTGCACGGTTTTAATTGAAACATAATTTGGATTTTTGAAAGTTTTGTTTCATTAAAATGTCGTTAGGTGTCACTGTTGCATTGACACGCATTGAAAAAGCGAGCAGCAACCAAGCTAAAAGCAGCTTTGATAACAGTAACAGAGCAGCTTTGGATGGACCATGATGCGTTTTTACAGAGATAAAGACAGAAGGATGTGAAGACTTGGACTATTCTTAATAAGAATATCAGCCATGGGCTATCCCGTGCAGTTGCCGGAAGTTACTTTGGTTTTTAAGGTCATCAAACTTTCTTAATATCTATTCCATACCGCACATGTGATTTAGAAAGATGAAAACATTCACGAAATAATGCCAACGCATTTAACAAATCGAAAATCGACCAGTAAAAACGGAAGTTACAGGCCAAAGAAGAACGAGATCACAGGGAAGCAAACTCAGGGGTAGCTGCAACATCATGGTCTACCTGACAATGGAAAAACGGAAAAGTGGTGGTGAAGGCTGTAAAAATTTAGTTTGCAAACAAAAGTTCTGCACCACGTCACGTGAAAATGTTGTCTAAAAACAAATTTTTTATTCGCTTGTTTTTTAGATGATGTCGAATAATGACATTTCAAATCCGATGATAAACAATAATGGGGTTCTTTTCTGAGAAAGTAAGTTGATACTATCTGAAAAAAAAAGCAGTTAACTAAAATTTAAAAATATATATTTGCAAGTCAATCTACAAGTACAGTTAAATTATGGCTCAAGATGTCACAAAGACTTCGTCTTCGAGCTTATCGCGAGCTTTTAACACTTTCGCTATACGATAACCATCTTTTTATTCACGCTTTTATACTTTCCCCAATGGACTTTCTTCTTCGTTACGTTTGCCAACACCTCATCAACATCGAGAGTGCGTACTTGCAACTCATTAGGATTAAACTCAATTAAATTCAAAGAAACTTCATTGTCGTTTTTAAGCCGCATTTAAGAACGATACCGAAGATGAAGGTGGATAAAACATTCTCACACAAAAACAAAACACATCGACAAGACGGATGTTATGACGGTTGTTTTTCTTATGAGCTTGATATGAAAGGGAATAGGTGAGAAGGAAAGGGAAACGAGAATAGGGGGGTAGGGAAGACCAACTGTTTCCTCGAGCATCGTTTTTCTTGTTACTGTGGTGATGTCACGTACAACTGATGACTCCCATTGGTGCTCAGTCACGATCAACGGATAAGGCTTGACAAATGGGGGTGGCGAGAGACGAGTAGGAAACGGGCTCAGCAAAGGACACACAAGTAGAAAGGTTGAGGAATGAGACCGTGGGCCCCAGGATAAGGGATGTATGTGATTTCGTTTGCTCAACCCTTTTGGCGTGTGATGTTTGAACTGCTTTAAGATGAAGTTTACATTTCATTTTTTTTTTGAAGTTCAGTTTTTGGTCCTCTCGAAGGACCCTGGTTTTTTGTTGTTTTGTTATTTTAAATAAATACAGCCATGCTTTTATGAAGGTTCTCTTTTTTTTTTTATAAATGTATATATGTAAATTGTTTGTCCGGAGGTTTTTTGGCAAATGATGATCAATCATTTTGATGTGATTTGTTATTGTTATTATTGACTTACTGTCGATTCTGTTCCGCGGAAGATGACAGTTTATTGCTATGTTGTAAAGTTGTGTTGGTAATTATGGATTACTGGATTACATGGAGAGCTCTTGGAATACAGTATAAGTGCAGATGCTAAAGGGTTAAAAAAGCAAATTTTTTTATGATACAAGTACACATTAAAATGGCTTTTAAGAATACACTTTATAGTATTATTGTCATATAAAGTATACAATATATCGCCTCCCAATGGTCAACTCATCTTTCTCTACCTTTACAACTCATCTTCCTTTAATTTTAAACTATCTTCCACTCCAGCACTTATGACATCACATTCCATGACTTCAAAACTCATATTATGATAAATGAATTATGGTGATAAATAATTTGGGGACGAATTTAATCGAGTTAATTGGAGTCTTATTGACAAAAATTTATTCCGAGTCATCTTATCCCAATGCTTGGAAAACCGCGTCAATTAAACCATTGTATAAGGGAGGTCCGAAAGATTTATTAACTTCTTACCGCCCGGTTGCATCATTTCCATATACAGTATGTCTAAATTGGCAGACAAATTACGGTTCGCCGAATTGAAAGATCTAATAATACTTACTACACCAAAACGAGCATATGGCAGCATCCCTGGGAAACCAGCTAATATGCTGATTATGGCCATCTACGATCAGCTCATTCATAATTGGAATAATGAGTTTCATAGTATTGTCATTAGTATCGACGCATCAAAAGCGTTTGATGCAGTTTCTCGACCGGCTATCACAGCCCGTTTATTGCAACTTGGTCTGTCCGAATCATCCATTCGTCTGTTAAAGGATTATTTTACTGATCGTTATATACAGATAGAAGATTATTGAAAATACTAAAATACCCTCCCACTTTGGGGTAAATCAGGGATCCAATATTGCGGCGCTCCTGTATGGAGTGATTTCCAATTTCTTATTTAAATTGGATGTGTATGCCAGTCTGTATACGTATGTCGACGATAGTGATTTCGTTTACAATTACCCGAAATATGAAGGACATATCGTAGATTTTTATATAGAAAGCGATATGGAAAAGCTTAAAAAATGGATGTCCGAGGAGAACAGACTGAAAATGAATCACCTAAAAAATGGTTATTTACGCCTAAATGGCGAGACTCACAACTTGGAATGTGTGATGATACTGGGCGTTAAGTTCGACTCTAAGTTGACCTTTGGACCTCATGTCGAATACCTGATAGGTAAACTGAACAAACAGATCTTCTTGATGAATCGGTTAAAGAACGTTTTAAAAGTATCTGAGAAAAGATCACTTTTTATTACAAAAGTCGTCTCATTTATATCATATGGAATTCTTATCTGGGCCAATGCAAGAAAATTTAGAATAAGAAAATTAAACACTGCTTACAATAATATACTAAGGACTTCATTTCACTGGTCACGATACGTATCATTTTCAAAAAAATGTATTGTTTTAAAAATTTTAACATTAAATAAGTTAATTTTATAAAATAGAATAATTGAAGTACCAAATTTTATTTATAATGCTGAGCACCCTTTGCACTACCACTCAAACATTTTTAACTGTAATATTAGTAAACGTTCACAAAACCAATACAAATTTAATCCTGAAAAGATTATTAACTCTAATTTGGGCAGAAAATATCCGTATAATACTTTAAATTCTTGGAACGAGATGCCGATACGGATCAGGAAGCTTGTTTACCCAGAACAAAACGTTGATTTTAAAAAACATTTTAAAATTTTTAATAAAAAGGTATATACTTATATTAACAATATGTATTGATTCTTTTATGTCTTTTTGTATGTAGTAATTTTATAGTGGATTGTACATTTTTTAGGAGAAACACTGTAACATACTAATTTTTACTTTGATAGTTTTATTATAAATAATTGTAAATTTAAAGTTTTTTATATTTAGACTGTTCTGGATATTCTGTATTGTGGATGTAATTTACGACCCCAAAGGGTCAAATAAAGCTAAATAAAAATAAAAAATAAAATAAATAAAACACGGTAGCATAGTTTGTTCATTCTTAATCTGTTCTAATAAAATCTGGTATTCGTGTAGCGTGATGCCAATCCTAGCAATTATAGTACAATACAACTTCTATTCTTGAATAGAAAGTACATACATTATAATGTATCCATTACATTTCTTTAATTTTACGATTTTCATAATTTAATTATTTGACCTTGCCAAAATCTAGGGTTAGACAATGCCCCTCCCCCTGCTCCTCCTTGGCTACGCCCATGCACGCAACGCAATGACAAACTCTTCTGAGGAGTCGCCATCTCTTTATATAAAACACACTTTCTGTAACGCCCCCAGAAAACTTTGCGACGCCCCAGTTAGCATTGCATGAGCGTGAGGCGCATCACAATTCATTTTTACTTTCATGCTTAATTTTCAAGCTTATTTACTTTTATGCGTAAACTATCTAGGTTACAACATTAGTATCACATGTGCAACCCAGAATAAATAAACTTAATGTCCTTAACGCATTATACCTCCTAATAAAAACCTTTTGTTACATACTTACATTATGCCAGATATGATCAGCAGCTGTTGCTTTCACTTCATCCACTATGGTAGCATTAACCACATTAGATTTATCGTTCAAGTGCTTGCAAATCGATTCTGGGTATTTCAACGTGGTGTAACAAACTTTGATGGTCACCAAATGGTTGAAAATGGCTGGCGACAAAACCATGACCGCAACGAGTGTGTAAATAAACAGGTAGATCTCCACGTTCATGTTGGTGATGAACACAAAAAGAACCTTGGAAAAAGCACTCCGTTTGTCGACATTCTCCTCTTTCGAATCGATTCCATTAGAAACAGGCAATTGAGAATTTACAGGTTTAACGATGGCATTCAACGACGATTTGCCCGATGAAGACTTTCCACTGGGTTCTTCTAGCACTTCAATCACCGAAATGTTCTCCGATTGATGGGAACCGTTGTCGACATTATTTGAAACAACGCTTGAAGTAACGTGCGGGCTTTCCATTTTGCGATGGTTGTTGTTACACTTTCTGTGAAAAAAAAAACAACGTAATTAGCAATGTTTTCTACCAAAACAGAAAGTTCAGTATTATAATGCCAAATTTTACCAAACTTGAGAAAAATTGTACATTTCCAACAATTTTGCTCGTAAACGACATGAATTGTTGTTTCCCCAACATAAACTCGAGCCAGTGATTCGACTGCCACTTAAACAACAACAACAAGTCCATCCATGTGAATTAAAAGGAAACCTATTCAACACAGGATGTTAATTGAAAGATACCAAGTTTCATATGCATTTTTTCAGAGGGTGAAATATACCCTCTAACTAACGCAATGGTTCCTAACCACCGGTCCACGAGAAATTAGCAAATTTATTGAATAATGGTATTAAATAGATTTATTACTTTATCATCATAAACCCATTTTATAACATATAAAGATCAACTAGAAAATCAACCTTCATTGATTGTTGTTTTTCCTACCCTTATAATGATAAATTAAAATAATAAATAGATACTTGAAAAAATAGCTCGTGTTTTTTGACTTGCCAGTCCGCGAAAATTATTTTTCCCAACTTTTGCCGGTACGCGAATGTGAAAAGGTTGAAAACAGCTAATGATTAACGATAGTAATCGAATAACAGCGAGTTAATTATATAATATATATTTTATATAATAATGTTAATAATACTATTTTTTTACAAATGTTTTTGGTTCATTCTTTTTTTTTCTAATAAATAATGATTAAAAATAATAAACTTAACACAATATTTTTTTTTCCACTGAATTTTGCAAAATTACACAACCAGAATTCAACGTAACAGACACAGCACAATAACAATTATCTTTCATAATACGTTTACTTTAATTAAATGCAAATACCCATAGAACTAAAACATGCACGATAAAATTGGTCGTGTGTGTATGTATACATATATATGTGTGTATATTTATTTATTTATATTTATTTATTTATTTATTTATTTACTTCACACTGTAAGCAACCTTGTACGTCTTCCAACAAAATCTCATCAAAAATGACAAAGTTATCATTACCAACATCAGCTCTTTCCCACGGTGTGTTCCATATTTAGTTCCAGACATGAAATATTAATGTTTCCAAAATTCCAGCTAGAATACAAAAACAAAACTAAACATTCAATGGAATGAAAAGAGAAAACTGCATTTTTGGATTAGTCGAGAGAGCCGATTGTGGCGCTAGTGGCTTGGCCTAAGGTGATTATTTTTAAACGACCTAGACTAGTGGCGATGAGTGTACGATAATTGCAACACTTAATGATGATTATTAATCATCATCGTTTTTAATCTGAACTGAACTGAAACCAATGTCTAAGCTCACAAGTACTGTAGTCATAGCCACTAGCGCCACAAGCGGCTCTTTCGGCTAACTCAAAAGTACCGACAAATACATTAAACATGCTTCTTGAAGCGTACTCTTTATATAGCTTACTGTCATATAAAGATGTACTGTTGTATGTAAGCGTACATCCATAAATGCAAAATAAAAATATATATTTTTAATTTCTGCATTTTTCGATTTATGGGAAATTCGATTTATTCGAATTTAAAATCTATGCTATCTCGGAGTAATTTCTATATCCAATTCATGTGTGTTTTGAGTGTTTTTGCTTTCTGCACGTTTCGTTTTATGCCAATTTTGATTTATTTATTTACACATGTGATTTTTTTTTTACATTGGAATGATGTATTGTTTTTATTTATGCGAAGGACTTATGCGGTTTTATGCGATTTTTTGGTACAGTGGATTTTACAGTATATTTTCAAATGTAGATGACAGTATACGTTCAATTCCCAGGTCACTCACAACCTAACAAAAACTCAGAAGTGAAACTAAAGCATAAATACTATTCTTACAGTTACCAATATTTATTTATTTACTAATAATAAAATCAACATGCACACTGTACATTACAATAGTTGAATGAAAAAATCTAACATTATTATATATTACCATTTGAACTCATTTTTGCAAAATAATATCAACTGTCGAAACACACATACCTGTCAATATTTTGCATCATCACAAGAAACATTTTATGAAATAAAAATGTAATATTTAAGTCTACCGATGATTAACCATTTAACTCGTACATAACCAATTTTAACCATTTAACTCGTACATAACCAATTTTAACTCATCTAACTAATAAATACTATTCCGTTGTCCTTCAGTATAATATTCATCATACGTGCAACTCGACTTACCTGAAAAAGCCAAAGAATTGGTACTTTGCCAGTTGTTTGTCTCTTAATGTGCGTATTTTCCGAGCAAAATAGATGATATCTATAATGTTGACTACACAATAGAGACTATCAGCTGTTCACTTTTACTATTAGGTAACACGTGAATGAATAAGAACTACTTGTTTTTCATTTTTAAAGTTTTCACTTTGACCGATATCCAATGGCTGAAAAGTGAAAGCAGCAAAAGTTTTTACCAAATGCCCTCAATGTTGCAAAACTGCAGAAAAAAAAGGAAAGGGAAATGTTTATGTAGGCAATGTCCTGCAAAAATGCAAAAAAAATTGTTTTTGAAGGTGAAAATTCTAATGAGGTAAAAAAACAACGGTAGTGAAAAGAATAATAATGATACGGAACGATTTTTTTGAGGTTAAAATGTTTTAAAATTTTTTTTTTTTTTTTTTTTGGATGAATTGCTATTGAGTCTAAAAATTGTTGACTAAATAAATAAAAATAAAATTATTTTAATTTTTATTTTTATTAAATCGTGTAAGCAAATTAAAGCTAACTCCCAGTGCGAAACGCACATTTACATGATTCTACAAAACAAAGGAAATTTGGTTCAAATGGTTTATTTTCAAAATTTTTGGTCAAATCGTGTAGATCTCATTAATACTAAATATTAAAACAAGTACATTAAAAATGTTTTTTTAAGCATACTCTTTGTATACTATCAGATACAGATACTAGTAAATAGCCTATCAAAAATGAAGGGGAAGTTTTTTGTTTTCATTACGAAATTCATTGTTTTATCTCATGTTGCTTCGCAACATTCGATTACGTGTAGCATTATAACGATTGGTAGATAACACGAGTTTCATTTTCTTTTTAAGGTCGCCATGGGACGAGGTTTCAAAAGACATTATTTAAGTGTCATGTGATGCTGTGTCATATGAGATATGACGATGTTTTATGATAGATTTTTAACGTTTTATATGTAGATACTATATGTACATACATAATGCGAAAAAGGCAAAACAAAATTCAATTTTGATTTCTGAATGTTTTAATTTATGCGAATTAAAACTTATGAAATCTTTGATTATTTTCTACACTCAAGTTACGTGTGTTTTGAGTGATTTCATTTTTTGAATTTCTGTACGTTTTGATTAACGCTAATTTTAATTTTTGTGAATTCGAAATTATGCGATCGTTGATCGAAGTTTTTTATTTATTTTTTTATTTATTTAAGTAATTTTATTTTTGATTTCTGCAATTTTCGATTCATCTATATGCGGTTTTTGATGTATGCGAAAGACTTATGAAGTTCCAGTTTTATGCGGGTTTTTGCTATGCAGTATATTCTCATAAACAACTGTAGATGGCAATATATGTTCAATTCTCAGCTTGCTCATTCACAAACTCACTCACAAGTGAAGTTAATACATAAAAAAAAAAGTATACAAAAACTGAAAAAACTCACTTGTTCTTGCCTAGTAACTTTTTCTTTTCAAAGTGGAACGTGTATTGAATTTCAACCTTTAAACAAAATCTGGTTTTATATGCAAATGATATGTCTTATAGTCAATGTTTAATGATCCATTTCTATTCTTTCGATATGCAAAATGTAATGGCAGAGATAAACAGTTTAATAGTTAATAATGTCATAATAGTTACAAATCCGATTATTTGGGTCAATCGTTCAATTATGGTGACATAATAATAATATATAAAAAAAATGTGTGTTTATCTCAAAATATGAATAAAACAAAACTGTTTCCTTAATTTGAACAAAGTGCTTTATTAGTTGCCATTTGTATTGTATTGATAGTACTTTTCTCTTAACCGAGAGACCGCTCGTGGCGCTGGGGTTGTCTATTAATACATCGAAAAATGTATCGATTTTTTTTATGATGAATGCTAAATCTATTAAGTGTTGCGTTCTTTAACGGGACTTTTCTTTTAAATGAGAAGCCGCTCGTGGCACTTGGCTATACTTTCGAGTTTGTTAAAACAACAAAAAGTGTTAATTTTTTATGATCAACTGAAAGTAGCCCCGTGCCATGCACGGTTTTGATTGAAACAGGATTTTGATTTTTAAAGGTTTCGTTTCATTAAAATGTCGCTAGGTGTCAACGCCGCATTGACACGCGTTCCATGATGCGTTCTCACAGAGATGAAAATATTTAGTTTTGTGTTTTTGAGTAGAAAAAAAAATCCAAAGAAAAAAAGTTTCAAAAAGCTTTAAAAATACAAGAAAAAAATTAAAACAAAGAAGTCACAAATAAATTAATAAAAAAAAAAATCCAAAAAATTTTTTGACGTCTTTTTTTTCCTTATTCTTGTTTTTGACTTTTTTTCCTTACAACCATATTTTTTAACTAACCTGAACTGGGTATCATAAACATTAGTTTATATAATAACTGTAACAAACGTTGCGAAGCAACATGAGTTACAACAATAAAAACAAAACAAAAAACAACTTTGCCGTTATTGTTGACGGGTTATTTGCTAGTTGTAATTATAAAAAAATTAAAATTATAAGTTCAATATTTTGATAATTTAGTACAATAATCGATAATCAATTACATCGTTATGATTGACGAATTTAATCGACTTGTGAAATAAATTACTTTCCAAAAATAAATAATAAAAACATTTAAACAAATAAAACACTTTTGTTTTTTTGTGTTATGACATGTACAAAAATTAGGTTAAAATTCTAACTAAAAATCTACTTTATCCATTAGTGCAAAGTTTACTTGTAAACATTGTTAAGTACTTCTTCTGTCCCAAACTATGGTTTATATTTCATGTAAATTTTTCCGATTATAGAGATTTTCAGAAATTATTAAGTTTTTATTGGCTTATTAAGGACTACGGTCTAAGGACTACTAAAGAGAACTACACATATCTAAGTGTAGTCCTCTTTCTGATATGTAAGTTAGTTGCAATTTTTTTATTTGAGACAGTGTCATGTCATGTTAAAATGCATTTGACTGCAAATAATGAACTTCCAGAAAATTGTTTCACTTAGTAGACACAATAAATCATAATAATCGACAGTTAAAGAACGCAATTAAATATGAAAGCTTTTGCTACAACGAAAGCTCGACGACCTACTTGAGCCCTAACTTTAGGATCACCCCGTATAACACAAAAATCTATAAATAATACTCATAAGAGTAAATAAAACAATTCACTCTGCAGTACTCTATAATTTACGAAAATTACATGAAATTTTGAATTTGTAAATTTAGCTACTGTGAGAACATGTAAACCATAATTATGGACAAAAGAAACGCCTGGACCATTTTTTGGAACAGAGTAAATCAAAAAAATAAAAATTCTGTCCTAGTATTCTTACCTGTACAAGCTATCACATTCCTATTAACAACATATTAGCTATACAATTTTATGGGTTGAGCTCTTACTATGCTGCTGCTGTTGTTGTTGTTGAGTAACAAATGGTTAGGCCTAATTCCCATTCACTTTCCACTCTGGGAATGTGAAATCTCAAGGAGCAAAGGCTATATACCTCGGAGGCAAATCTGACCCAAGTTGGGTGTCCTCGAGGGTTAAAGGGTGCAAATGGCCTCATAAACGATGATGAACATTTGAATTTTCTCCATTGACTTTCATGTCGGAATTTGTTGAGGGTGTTTCAACAGAAGTGGATTCCGCTTTCGTTTTCTCCTGCTGCCTTTTTGTGTCCCGATGAATAAATCTGAAATTGTACGAAATCGAAATTTTAAAATAAAAAAACATTGTGAAATTAATGATTAATTATTATAATTATTTTTTTCTTTCTGCAATTTGAATATATTAAGCATTTGTGTGTAAAACAATTGATGGTTGTTGAGTAAGGTTCTCAGATTGAACTATATTGCAAAACAAACGAGTTTTGTTTTTTCAGAAATCAAATTACAATATCAATTGATAATGAAATACACAAGTTGAAGAAAAAATAAATTGATTATATAACCAAGTGTTGTATGTACAGGGTGTCCGAAAGTAACACTTATAACAGTATATACAGAGTATTTCAAAAGTCATCATACTTAAGTAATATGCATTTTTAGGCATTTCCATGTGACGTTTATGGTACCGTATAGTATTTATTCCCAGTCCAATTGAAACCAAAAATTATATACAGAAAATTTGCGCACAATTTAAGAAAAATAATGAATATAAAGAATTAAATTAACTATAAGTAATACACAATTACATTTTTTTTCAATAAAAAAAAAGTGTTAAATATGCCAAGTATATGAAGATTTTTAGGAGACACCCTGAACACTTGCTTGTTTGGTCAAAATCATTCAATGATTTCTGATGAAAAGCACGCAGTTTTGCAACACCCTGTTCATTCAAGTTGTATTTTTTTTAAACAATATTTTGCGATTTCTAAATCTAAGTTTGTATTAGTGGTTATACGTAACCACTAATATAGTGGTTAGGTATATTAACCACTGTAACCATTATTAGACGTAACCATTAATAACATTTTTTTATAAATATAAAATTACAAATAATGTAATTCATTTGACATTGACATTGATGTTAGTCACGCTATAGTATATTACAACACACAAAAATCAAGCCACTTAAATCAATACTAATCGTTGCTCAATTTCCTTTAAAAATACATGGAAGATGATTCATCTCGCGTTTGAAATGTAAAACAATTCTCATTAATAATGACAAGGACATAACCTTATAGTTAACCATCAAACTGATTTGTGAATTAGATTTTTAAAAATCTAATATTGTAAACTAATGACAACGTGGCAATAGGAAATTATTTTGTATATTCTAAGTCTAAATTATTTTTTTGCAACGTTTTTGGTACAAAAATAATGTGTGCTACTTGTGTATTAACCTACAGGTCATTGGTATGAGGGTGCCACATATCTATAGTTTAAGTTAGTTAAAACGGACAAAATGTGTTAATTTTTTAATTAATGGTGCAATTAATTGTCTTTAAACTGGTATCAACACCCATAGACCCTAGTTTAGTTAACTGAAAAACAACACCATGCCACTCTAATGACATTTAGTGGCTGTGGATTAATACACAAGTATGTACCTTATGTGTTGATCGCACATTGCATTTTGATGGTGTGACCAGGATTTAAAGCAAACTTTCTTGCATATTGGTACTTGATTATTAATTTTTAAAATAATTTTTAATAATATTTAATAGTGAGTAAGCACTTATAATACATTCAGTGGCTGAAGGTTAATACACAAGTACCTTAATTTTCACATTTTGGTAGTGCCATGACAAGAATTTAGGGCAAAATTTCTTGCAAATTTAATTCTAATTTTTTCGTTTTTAAACTATTTTTTAAATTAAATATTAAGCAGGGGACTCTATGTACAATATGGACACTATATTTATATAGCCTAATGAAAAAAATAGATTAAAATGATTAAACTTACACGTAGAAAAACAAAGGAATAGAGCACAGGATAGCCGATGTAACGTAAATCGTTCCTGGAAAACTGATTCTTGTGGCATTGAAAACTTGCGTGTAAATTGTTGAGCCAATGAAGGGGGCCCCAGCTTCTACCGCAGCTACTATTGACATCACTTTACCTAACAAAAAGAAGTATTATACAAAAGGATTGTGCGACAAATATCGACGTTTTATGATGTCATGTGTTAACTATGGTACCTTACCTTGTTCATCCATCGATACGCATTTAGAGAGCATTGACCTTACAATGGGTCCGTTTAATCCAGCAATGATGAGAATCGGACAAGCTGGGTAATGAGACACGTGTATATATTAAAATAGATAGTTAACATTTTATAAAAATAGACAATTAGTATAGAATAATAGAAATATATTACATGCATAAACAACCCATCCTTGTTTGGCTAAAGCCATAATCAGTTCTGTACAAGATTTGGCAGAAGCTCCTAGATAACTAATGTAAATGTCGCCTACTTTAAGTTTGGTGAGCAATGGTAATATAATTAATAAACCTAGAAAAAAAATTCGAATAGATATAAAATGGTAGTCTACAACAAAAAACTTTACTATTGTCTTCGATTTATGCGAGTTTCACATCTTGCGATTTTGCTAATAAAAATAAAACGCTCGTTGTAGGCGAGAAAAGTTTTGTTTTATGTGATTTTTTTGCGTTGGACCCTCAATGATAACAGTATAATTTTATGATATATGCGATTTTCGATTTGTAATGGTTGAGGAATAATATTGCAATAAGTGTCTCGTGATGGACAATTCGTTATTATACGACTTTATGGGGGTATACATTGTTTTGTCATTATATAGATACATTTCGATATATGCGTTTTTTTATGATTTCACTAATATGCAACTTCTCCAAAATGTTCGTAATAGTAGACAAAGCAATTATTATGCGATTTTGTGTGATGGTGCCCAAGTGACAACACTCAAGTTTGTCCACTTCATGGTTATTTTGATATATGTGTTTTTTGATTCACCTGTATGCTTAGTATTTATGCAAAACGTAACTTTCGCAAAAATCGAGGCCATCCTCTCTATAGTAAACATTCATACACTAGTAGTTAGTCTATAAAAAAGTTTATTTTAATAATGAAAAAAGTCTCACCTAGCATATTACAAAGTAACGCTGTTGTAGTATAATAACTGTAACTATCAACATCCCATAAAAACTTGACGCGAACATAGTAATAGTTAATCGTCAATTCAGCTGCAAATATTTTTTAAAAAAAATACAGAAAAATTATTTTTTTACTCAGCATTATACACGTTAATAACAAAAATAGGTCTAAAAATATGTAACACTTGCCTACAAGTGGGATAATGTTAATCATCATAGCAATGATGAGCAAAATGACATAAACCCTTCGATTCTTTTCTCGCTTCTTCAGACAAGCCATGAATCCATCTTTGATGTGAGTCAAATCGAAAAATGCGACAATCTTCACTTTCAAGCTTTTTGTTTCAGAAACGATGGTTTCTTTGACGATCACGAGAACGTATAAGAAACACAAGAAATTGACAATGGCGCCTGCTATAAACACCGATGTATAGCCCAAGTGAGTGTACAAGACAGTGGCTATAGTCAAACCGATAGGTACACCAGAGAACAAAGGAAGCTACGAATGAAATTAACCAAATGCACTGTAAGCAAGCGAGTTCGCTTGAGAAATCTGAGGCTACATAAATCTTATTGTAGAGATTTATGTAGGCTAGGTTAACGTAGAACTATATTAACGAACATCATCAATTGAACGCTTGCCCGGAATAATGTTGCATGTAACAATTCATAGTTATTAGTAAATGGCAAAAACAAGTATTCAGCAACACAATGATTGTCACCTATTAGGTGCCCAATTTCGAAGTGATATATGTATGTTTTAGTTAGGTATGAATTTGTCTAGTGACAGAACTAGCTAGGCCCATATATTAAACACAGTTTTCCATAATAATCTCAATATTGAATTTTTGAAACATACAAATATAACGTTATTCAGGGCAAGCTTTCAATTTCTCAAAACAATTAAACATGTTACCTATACCAGAAATGTATAGCATCCAGACATTTTATAAAATGCCTAGCCTCTTTTGGCAAAGTACGAAATATCGTCTATTATAATCTATTATAAAACAAAATCGTATTCGGTACGAATACAAAGTTTAAAATATCAAAATCTATAATATAATTGTATTATGTAAGTACAGTATAAAACAATTTAGGTTAGTTAACATTTCTTCAAAAATAAGTTAGGCTTAAATGTAGGCCTAGCTTTAAGTCTAACCTAAATTCTCGCTTAGTATAGCTATTCTAACACTGATTCATTTCAGGCTTAGCATTCTATAGAATTCCAATGTTGGTTTTATACATTGTCGTAATAATATACTTAAACTACGTAGAACTATACCTGTGATATTGCAAGACGCAATGTCCTGCTCTCATCGGTTGACGTATCAATGATATAGGAAAAACAACCCAACGTTATGGCAGTTCTGCCACCACAGAGGGCATTGGGTACTTCAGTCAACAGCAAGTAAATAGGGTCCAGTTCATACATGAAGTGGACATTAACGATGTAAATCAGCATGCTGATAAAGTTTCCGACACACGGCAGAAGCAAGACCATCCTACGACCAAATTTGTCACTCCAAGGTCCCAAGAACAAAGCGATTATACATTGTGACGTCTCGATAAACGACTACCAACCAGAACAAGTTTTGAGCTTAGTTATTATTGATATTTGGCAAAAGTTAGTAAAGACAAACTGACTTACTTTGTACATGAGAAAGTTAGTGGCTTTTTCCTGGACTTGGTCTTCGAGCGTTTTGTTTTCTTTAAGCGTAGCGCACACTTCCTCAGAATAGTTAAAGTGGATCAAGCAGTATTTGGCTAACACTAAATCCTGACCAACAACGTTCACTATTCCAAGGCTCATGATGAACAGCAGCATGCAAGGTTCAATGGTCATATTTACATAGGCGTCATAGGCAAGGGCTTTGATGATTTTGGCCTTTTCTTGCATCGACTTTGACCAGAAAGTGGTATCGTCGTCCGGTGATGTCTTTTGGAAATTAGGGTTATTCTGTTCGATGTTGTCGTGTATTGAAGATTTTTGGACATGCGGTTGATTGTCGTCTGGCAAATGGATCGTTGACACTTTTTCTGCGTTAATATCGTTGAGGGTATCATAATCGTATGATGTAAACCGTGGTTCAAATTCTGTTTTGGTCATCGTTCCAAATCGAAAATTTCTGTCAATCAATAAATTTCAATGAATGCGAAATTTTTCTAGAACCTAACTATCGCGATTTATCTGTACAGTAGTAGAAGTTCGTATCGAGACTGCGGATTGACATCTAACTTATATTTTTATACTCTTTATATTGGCTTCACTCGAGAGTTTGTTGTTTGTGAGTGAATGAGCTGGGAACCAAAAACCTATACTTTCATCTACAGTCGTTTATGAGAATATAGTGTATAATCCTTTGTATCAAAATACGCATAAAACAAAAACCGCATAAGGGTTTCATTTATATATCGAGATTCGCATTAATCAAAATTTGCATAAACCAAAACGTGCAAAAATAAAAAAAATTGAAATCACTCAAAACACGCATAAATTGAATACCGAAATTACTCAGATGTAGTATAAGTTTTAATTCGCATAAATCGAAACATGCAGAAATCAAAACGAATTTTTTTGCGTTATGAAGTAACTACAGCGTATCTGGAAATATATAAAAAGTATGCTTAAAATTAGAAGTATGCTTAAAAGTATTAATTTACTTGTACAAATCCTGTCTAATAAAAGAGCACGACCTTCCTTCAGCTACTACTACTACTACTCCTCACCAGTTATAGCCATTGTACAAGAAACAACACGTGGTTCTTTCTTTTGCACCTGGGCATAAAGAAAAAATTCTAGAACTTTCTACAACTTCCAAGAATCTTCTAGAACTTCCACTGTGGCAGTGTCACTGTGTTTTCACTAAAGTTACCCCACCATGTGTGAAAATGCCAAAACTCATACCGAAATCAATAATCTAACTGTAACGAATATTGCTAACTGTAACTTTCCCATCATTTTTGCTGATTTACTAGTATAAGTATATCAGTTAATTGAAAGAAATTGGTTACCAACTACGTATAATATGCTGTATAAATAAATGAAAACCTTACCGTTGACACTTTACAAAATTGAAGAAAACAAATTATTAAATAAAAAATCTGTCGTTTGTATTTTGGAGCAATTTCTCTCACATCCAAGTAGTTGTCACGTCCACGCAAGTAGTTCACAAAATGATTTTCAAATCCAATTTCAGTCAATTTATACTGTTCGTCAAAAACGGCAAGTTCACCATTGTGTGCTACTATTCTATGATTTTGACGCCTAAAAACACTTTACCAGGAGTATGATGGATTATCAAGTTCACTTGGAATGATATAAAATTTCATTGTAAAACTACGATAACAATGCCATGAGATGACAGTTTTAAAACTATTATATATATATAATGTTAATCAGTTCTTATAGGAGTCCATGCACAGCATATAATCATCACACATGTCACATGAAATACGAATTAGATAACAAATCACTCTCACACAATATCGTCAAACAATGATATTATCTTGGAAATCAAAACCCGAACAAAACAAAAGCTTAACATAACCATGTGTATAGTGCGTGAAAGAACATTCGCAAATCGTGGTAATGATGTCACATAAAAAATATTTCGATGTACTTCACTCGTTTTTATGCAGCACACCAAATAGGCCTACATATAGATAACAGACTAAATATAACAAAGCACTTAAATCTATGATGTTAAAGAAATGATACAGACTCCAGTTAATAGGATGTCAAATGTTCCAAGAAATGTCCATTGGGTAAGCGTAAACATTTGCAAGTAGACTCGTTGAACTGAAGATAGACCATTCCATTTGATTCTAATGCTCTTTGCTATGAATACGTAGGCCTACATACAAAAGAATATTCATTATTTTAATACTCTTTACATTAGCTTCATTTGTGAGTGAGCGAGCTGGGAATTGAACGTATACTGCCATCTACAATCGTTGATGACAATATACTGAATAGTCTAATGTACCAAAAACGCATAAAAAGAGAGTAAGTCATCATCATCATTTTCGGGTCCGTTTATCCCGGCGAGCCTCCGAGGTCGCGGTGGGCAAGCCCACGCAGCACGGACCACCATCTCGTTCGATCCTCTGCACAAACATCGACTCAGCTGTTGAGAGAGACCCTCTCACCACGTAAGTCCTTCGCATGAATCAAATACCGCATAAGTTCAATGCAAAAAAAATCGCGTATATAAATAAATAAATCGAAACAAGCAGAAATCAAAAACGAATCTTTTGCAGTATGTAGGTAGATACAGTACTTCTGTATACAGTATAACAGTTTATAAACTGTACCCTATGTTTACAAAGCATTTTTTAAAGCAATTTTAATTCTAATGCTTAAAAACCATTTTTAATGTACTGTACTTAAATCAAAATGGAAGTGAAAAACTGCAACGATGGGTGTAGCGAGCATTTCGGTCAAGGATGGGGCAAAAGTTTATCTTAACGCAAATATAATTACCGGTACCATTTATTTTCACACAAGAAAGACTTAGGTATACTAGTTATACAAAAACTAGTCTTCACGGAATATAGATTGTACCGGTAATGTATAGTATAGGCCGACATTATAGGCCTATTTCTTTAATTTAATGATTTTAAAATATTTTTTTTCGCCAAAATGTAGAGGTAGGTGCCCCTGCCTCACCTTGGCGACGTCCATGACGGTAACTTTAAATTCTCCACTGCAACATCAAAAACCGGACTGGTCAATCCACTAAATATGCAAAAACAATCCGGAAAAATACGAATGTACAGAGTGATTTTTATAAACTCTAACCTTGTTTTAAATCTCGTGACCAAATGGACAAATCAATGAAACTTTCATGACACTTACTTCCAATGTTGCTGAGAAAATGACATACATAACAGCAAGTGCTGGTACTACCCGCTTCAAAAAATAAGTCCGGGCACCTCGGTGGTCTGTTACGAACAACATGCAGAACAGCGTGGATTTTGTGCTTCTCAGAACAAGGCAGCCACGCCACAGCACTTGCTGTGATGTCATTTGCTCAGCAAGTGTCATTAATTTTTGTCCATTTGTACACGAGATATAAAACAATTTTAGGGTTCGGTTTGATGATACGAAGTTTGATAAATTACGTTTTTTGTGGATATTTGTCATTTTGTTTTTATTATACATAAATTAATAATTAAATAAAAAAAAATTATTTACACATTGCTGATGATGAAGCCAAGATGCTTCGAAACTGGTTCAGTTTTTTATTTAATTATTAATTTATGTATAATAAAAACAAAATGGCAAATATCTACAACAACGTAATTCATCAAACTTCGTATCATCAAATTGATTATACCTCATTTTGCCAAGATCCTTCAAGAAAACACAAAAGTTTTTCAACCACGTGTTCTAAAGAACAAAACCATCTTACACTTTAGGATTCGGGTTTATCATCATCACCATCTTATATTATTATTATTCCGTTGCAGTTTTTCAATTTTATGATTTTCCATATATGCGATTTTCGATAATCCTCGCATCTTTAATCGAGAGCTAGCTGCAGTTGTTATACATCACTCGCTAATGTAATCATCCGTCTTTGGTTTTTAAATGTTCAAGTCTTGACCACGATTTTTGGGCTAGCCTAGAAAAATCTCACATTTTGTAACGACTAAAACATTTATATTGTGTTTTTAATTTAATATGCAAAACAGTGTGTTTTTAATAAGCATTGTGTTTGATACGCTCGTATAACAAGCAAAATAATGTTGCATTTGTATGGGTGAAATATTAATATTTAATAAAGACTTTTTCACAATTAGAAATAAAAACATGATCATTTGGCTCACATATTATAACGCAATGTTGACGCTTATCTAACAAAGTACTACGACAAAACAGTTCCATTAATGAGGAACAAGCTGTGTTAAAAACCATTTCTGGGAACGATTTTTCAATGTATTTACAGTATTAAAAAAGTACTTTGTGGTTAACTGGGGGCGGCTTGTAGAGGTATTTGTTTGTACATGGGTTTGGAGGACAGTTTAAATTAGTTAATGTATCAAATGTATGATTAATAAATTCAATGAACCATTGATGTTCTATTAAGTTTGTTCCTGTTTAATTTACCTAAACTTGCCTCCAAACCTAAGCCCAACTACAAACAAATAGCGTCACGAGCGAGCCTTTCAGATAACCACAAAGAACCATGAAACGATAATACAAATAAATTTATCATTTTGTTTCTAAATAAAATCACAGTCGCAGGATAATCAGTTTTTCCCCTCGAAAATTTTACAACGTTAAAAATGACTGAAATATTTTAAGGGCCTGTTCTGGTGTAAAAGGGTGTTATTGTTAAGTGACATTTTTACAATTTCGAGGAAAACGCAGATCTGAACTTGCCTCGCTGTCTATGGGCTACTTCACATATATTGCCCTAACGTCTTTGCACCTATCGTTGTTTTGCTCACGATAGGTGCAAACGCATAATTGTTTTGCTCAAAATTATGCGTTAGAAAGTTGGAATTGCACCCAACGCATTCTGAAAATGAATGAAACATGAAACTGAAAAGTTTCAATAAAAAATGAACATCATAAAAATGCTTCTAAGTCATTTTTGAAAAAAAAAAAATGTTACTTAACATCCTTTTACACCAAGCCCTTTATTTTAAATTAAAAATCACAAACCAAAAGTATGGTTTACTCATTTTTACATCACTTAACAAATAAGTGCCATCGTCGATATTGATTCATTAAGTAGAAATCTTCACAGTATATTTACCTGTACAAGCTGTCATATTCCTATCAACAGCATAACTATATACAAAATTTCTGGTTAAGTTTGTTGTTGGGTAGTGACACCAGTTTTCATTCACTTTCTAGCACCAAGGCTACATATCTTGAAGACAATCAGTCCATATGTCCAGATTGTACTTGACAATTAAAATCAATTATCCTCATAAATGAACATTAGGAAGTTCTCCATTGACTTTGATGTCGGAATTTGTTGAGGGCATTTCCACCGTAGTGGCTTCTGTTATGGCGTCTGCTTGTTTCTGTTGTTTCCTCATGTCCCGATGAATCCATCTGAAATTATAGGAAATGGATTTAAAATCATTGGCATAACATAAATCATAAAAAAAAATAAGAAATTAATATAACCAACTTACATAAACAATGATAAAGGAATGGAACACAACACAGCCGATATAAGGTAAATCGTTCCTGGAAACGTGGTTCGTGTTGCATTGAGGACTTGTGTGTAGATTGTGGAACCAATGAAGGGTGTTCCAGCTTCCATTGCAGCTACTACTGACATCACTTTACCTAAATAAAAAATGATAAAAATAAAATCTTATACTAAAAAACTTTGCGATGATATTAACTTTTATCAAGTTGAGGTCTAATTTCTCACCTTGTTCATCCTTTGCTATGCACTTTGAAAGCATTGACCTTACAATCGGGCCATTTAAACCAGCAAATATCAGAACCGGAGCACCTTGAGTAAGTGAATTACACATAGATTTATAATATATGTATAACTAGAAGTAGACCCTTGCAACAGCACGGGGTGATGAGATAAGGGGATAGTTAATAACAAATTTCAGATTCATAACTACGAAACTAACATATTTGTACTTTTTACGTTTCAACCAACTCCATCGACTGACAAGACGCTACAATTATTATTGGTTTCGATTTTAACAACCACCAATCAGAGCTGACTTGAGGGAGGATTTTGCGCGATGGGCGGACTGAAGCGTCCACCACACATAGACACAGATCTGGTTCATTATTATTAACATAATTGTTTTTATAAACGAATAATTTTAAACAAAAGAGAAGTGTTTATCACCTGCAAAAAGAACCCATCCTTCTCTGGCAAAAGCCATAATCAGTTCAGAACATACTTTGGCACACGCTCCAATCAAACCGATGTAAATATCACCCACTTTAAGTTTGGTAAACAATGGTAAAAGGAAGATTAAACCTGAAAAAAAAAGTAATGTAAATATACTATATGTACTACGCTTACATACGTATGTTATCAGCAATGTATAGAACCCATGCATTGTAAAAGATGTGTAAAAGTATGAAATAACATTTGTATACAACGTTAGTTAAAGCTAGTTAATAACATTTCTTTAAACAAACAAAACAAAAAATTTAAATCTAATCTACATTTTTGCTAAATTTAGAAAAAAAGGGAATTTTTTTTAACTATTCCAATGCTAATTTCATGCATTGCCTAAAATCAGGCTTGGTATTCTAAAGACCACCTAAATTCTATACATTATTTGTAAAATATACACACATATATAAATTATACAGTTTCTCTACAAATATCTATATACTACTTACTATAATGTACACTGTATAAAGATAATAATTTATACAAACTGTATAAAAATAATTTGGAAATTAGTTTTTGACGTTTTTCCTTATACAATCTTTTGATTACTGTAATCAATTTCTCATATCTGTACAATTTTTTATATCATTTTTGGTTAATCCGTTTGGAATTGTGAAATAAAATAAAAAAATAATAAAAAAATATTAATAACATATATACGGTATAACTTATTAAATAATGTATTTTTAAACGGTATCTTACCTATTATATAAGAAAGTAACATTGTTGTGGTATAATAACTGTAGGTATCAACACCCCAGTAAAATTTGGCACGAACATAGTAATAACCGACAGTCAGTTCAGCTGTAAATAGTAAACAATAATATATCTGTAGACATCCCAGTTAATCACATGAATTAATTAATTATCAGGTGGTATTAAAAAAGTATCCAACTTTAACTGTTAATTGAAGGGCCTGGTGTAAATGGATATTAAGTAAACATTTTGTCAAAAAATAACCTGGGCGCATTTTCAAATGGGTCATATGCAATTCTACCTTCCTGACGCATAATTTTGAACAAAACAACGATACAGTATATGCAAAGATATTAGTGCAAAAAGTACCGTATGATGTAGTTCATAGACAGCAAAACAAATTCAGGGAGATTTAAACGCATTTTCTTCAAAAAATTGTATTTTACAGCAAACCCTTCAATTGCAGTACATACTTAAAGTAGATAATTAATCATTTTTTTATAATACAATACCCTGTGTCTCCATATATAAATACAAAGACACAGACTATTGGGGTGCATGTGTGAAATCTTGAGGCATTTTCTAAAAGAATGATCACCACGTTCTCCAAACATCACTCCTATGGACTTTTGGTTTCATTATCTCCAATCACAGTTTTATCGTAATGTCCCAAGGATCATGGATAACTTGAAGGCGCCTAATCCTATGAAAATATCCATTTACGTGGCTAGAACCATCCCTAGTGTTTGGAAAATTACGATGAAACCCCGAGTGTAGATATAACCAAAGCCAAAGATTCATATGAGCGATGTCTGGAGAACGTAATGAATTTTTTATTGCTCTGAAAAATGCCTCGATATTGGTACATATGTATCGGTATCCAAAATACTGTGACTTTGTATGTAGAATAACCTTCTACGTTAAGTACTTTGCATGTGATTAACGATTAAAGATAGATAGTAAGATTTTTTATAACCACCCGGTACTTTGACTTCAATTTGGTGACGCGAACACTTACCCATAATCGGCATTATGTTGATCATCATAGCAATAATGAGACAAATGACGTGAACTCTGTGATTCATTTCTCGCTTCTTGAAACAAGCCCTGAATCCGTCTTTGATATGAGTCGAATCGAAAAATGCGACAATTTTCACTTTCAGACTTTTAGTCTCGACGACAATGGTTTCTTTGACGACCAGAAGAACGTAAGCGAAGCAGCTGAGACTTATGACAGCCGCTGAAGCGAATACCGGTATGTAACCCACTTGAGAGTACAAGACGCCACCTACAGTGAGACCGATTGGAGCACCACAAAGCATAGCGGCCTGAAAAATGAGTGATCAATGTATAACAAAGTACTTATTATATTATACAGGGTAGCACAAAATAGCCCAAAGAAAATCGTCTGGGACAGAAAATAAGTCCAAGAAAAATACTTTCTTTCACCGTTTTGCAAGTTTAAGTATTACATTTCGTTCTAAAGTTACGGACGAAACAGATGGTTAAGATTATTTTGCGCCATACAACATGAACTGCTGTTCGTACAACGAGTTTTTTCTATAACGGGGATCATGCCTGCACGGATTGAACTAGTTGTATGAAGTGTTTGAGTGTACCTGTAAAAGTGCAATACGTTTGGTTCGTCTTTCCGCGGACGTGGTATCAATGATGTAGGAAAAAGCACCCAGCGTCAAGGCAGTTCTGCCACCAAACATGACATTAGGTATCTCCGCCAAAAGCAAATAAATAGGTTGTATTTCCAGCATGTAATGGACATTAACGACGTAGACCATCATGCACAGGCAATTTCCTAGGCATGGCAGAAGCATCAATATCTTGCGCCCGAATTTGTCACTCCAGGGTCCCAAGAACAAAGCGAGTATGCTAGGAAATGTCTCGATGAACGACTGCAAAACCACAACATGACAGACTATTAGTATTAAATTTACCAAATATTAGTGGAGACAAACTACCGCATGTACTCGTCGAATTATTTTTTAAAATCATGAAATCAACTATTACATAGACTAGACTAGAAGTAGACCCGTGTTGTTGCAGGGGGGCATGAGATAGGGGTTCCGAGTTAGTAATACAAACTTTAGATTCATAACTACGATAACTGCTTTTCACGTTTACACATCAACCAACCACCTCCATTTAGTGATAGGATAGGACGCTACACTTACGACTGGTTTCGATTTTAAACACCACCAATAACAGCTGACTTGAGGGAGGATTCTGCGCAATAAGCAGGGCTAAAGCGTTCACCACACATTCGCAGATTTGAGTACTTTTTATTACTACTACTTTTGAGGGGATGAAATTCATGTTTTAATGTCCAAATTTTAAGAGTTTCAAATTTTAGTACTTTCCTGTTAACGATGCCCCCAGCTTCTACTTGGTACTGGGTTTATTTTCCAGGTTAGGTTAGAGAAAAAATCCAAGGTACATAAACCATGCTTTATAAGTAAGATTTATGTACGGTTTTGTTTTTCTTTTTTTCTAACCTGGAAAATAAACCCAGCACCAAGTAGAAGCAGGGGGCATCGTTAACAGGAAAGTACCCAAATGGTAATCAGTCCAAAATTTAATCAGCAAAAGCTCAATTAATGTATAAACCGATAGAGAAGATGTATAAACCAAAAATAAAATCACATAAAAAGGGTCGTGATTTTCTCCACACGAGAAAGTCACAAAAAAAGTCACAGACACAAGATATTGTGACTTTCTCACACAAAGATGTGGAGAAACTTCAAAACCTCAACCGTAGAACAGTACTTGTGCGATATTAGCAATTTTGAGATTAGAAAGTCAAAGTTTCTAATTTTGTTTGTATTGTCGCTACGAGATGTAGCTCCAATAAATAAATGAATAAATAAATAAAATAAATAAATAAATAAATGTCATATTACTCACTATCCTACATGAATGTTACGTGCACGCAGTACAATACCTACCTTAAGAGCGCAAGAAAGTATAGGTTGACTTTCACACGTGATATATGACAAAAAACTAATTGTTTTGGTCAAAATCGAATTTCACATGAGTATGTATACTGTATACGGTAAAAAAAAAATGTTAAATGTGAACCCACTTTGTACAACTGAAAGTTGGTGGCTTTCTTCTGCACTTGATCTTCGAGCGTTTCGTTTGTTTTTAGATTCTCGCAGACTTCCTCGGTATAATTGAAGTACGTCATGCAGTATTTGGCTAAGACTAAATTTTGAGCCACCACATTGGCCATTCCTATGGCAATGAGAAACAACAATAAACAAGGTTCTACGGTGACATTAGTGACAATGGTGTAGGCAAGTGCTTGGACGACGCTCGCTTTTTCTTGCATCGACTTGGACCAGAATGTGGTGTCGCCATCTTCCAATGTCTTTTGAAATCGGTCGTAATTCGGTTTGCTGTCTATTGACGATTTCTCATTGTGATTGTCGTCACTCAACTCGATCGTTGACAATTTCTCTGTATTGAACTCGTTGATGGTACCGTAACCGAATGAAGTTAATTGTGGTTCATAATCTTTCTTGGTCATCGTCGCCAACTGAAAATTTGTTGAAAAACAATCAAAAAAGACGTTTTTTTCCTGTTATAACCGGGGCGAGTCTGATGTTGATATTTGCTTTGTACTTGGTTTATTTTTTATGGGTTTATTTAACAGTTTAGGTTAGGAAAAACAAAGAAACGTATTAAATGTATGATATTGTTTTGTTTTCTTAACCTAACCTGCAAAAT
>JAQIWH010001866.1:0-28140 GCA_034695005.1 Cryptops parisi
CAAAGTCAAAATTGTTGACTTAAAAAGAAAGCATTTAATTAATCAATGAAGAGAAATATTAAAAAATCACTTTACAAGTGGTTTAAAAGGAAGTGTACGTAATGGTAGGGGTTTAGTGAATCGAGTCGGAGTCGTCGTCATCGAGAAGTTGATAGTTACCTTCTTCTCACTCTTTTTTTTTCATATTTCGATCCATTCACGCAATCCTATCGGACAATTGATTTCCTTCACACTAATTATCATAATTAGTTTCATTAATGGGTCGAAATGGTGCGCTTCCAACAACATGCCAGCCGAACGATTGGGGATGGTCGTTGGAAGTAAAGGTAAAGAAAAAAAAATAATAATAAAAAAATGACACGAGGAGAAAAAAAGTCCATAGGTAGTGGTTCCACCAACCTGCTGGACCGAATTTTCGCCTCGTCACGAGCCACACTAATAACGGGGATGAAGTTGGAAACGAATCGATGGCGGGAGGGAGGAAATTTGTTGGAATAGCCTTCTACCCACCATTTAGAAGCTTTACTTCTACTAGCATCACCATCCACCATTCCCTCTCTACCCTCACGTCGTCCATTTCCTCCAACGTCCATCAAAAACGGTTGGACATGTTTACACGACATCATCTATCTACTCGCACCCTCTCTCGGTTTTTTTTTATCTTTCTCATACCGTACATCGGCGAACAAAAAAGTTGGGCCCCCTTTTTTTTTCCTCTCTTTTTTAATACTGCAATCCTTTGATCGTGGTAGTACTGACATTTCCTCCGATGGCTATCGAAAGAGGAAGGTGGGGTAGGTTGTGCCATTTAATTTATATCCCCTCTCTCTCCCCTCCAGTGCTGCGTAAACGCGTGTCAGCGATGATGGAAATAGCTTTATCCGCAGCCACGACAATTAGGAAGGAAAAATTAGATAATTGTGCGGGAGGGGGGGGGGAAATAAAAAACAAAAGCATTTCGACCATTAAGTTACGAAGGAACAACCAGCTGGAAAAATAAACGGAATTATTTTTTAAAAATTCATGCCCATTAAATAATGGAACCTGGGGAGCGTGAGTGGGGAACAGGGGGTTATTGATAGTAATTGTATTTTCTCGTTTCAAAGCGATGCCGCTGGGACATCCTTTCCGAGAGTTTTAATTACTACACGTTTTGCAGGTTGTAATTGCGAACATCATCAAACGACTTTTCACATGAGTCGTTGGTTTTTAATGGTATTGTCGGATGACCGATGACATACTAGAAAACGACCACTTGACACGTTGACGGATGAACCTGTTCGATTTACAAATTAGGATGGGATAGAAGCAAAGAGCGTTTTTTAATGTATTTACGTTTTTTTTTAGTTTCGTCCTTTCCCTGTTCTTTCCGATTCACTCTCGTTTTGTCAATATCGCACGAGAAAGGCTGAACGATTCTGGGGTTGCATCGAATCGGACGAAGGTCCCCTTGGTCGTCATAATTACGGCAATAAAATGGGGTCTTAAACTTCCCGCCAGGCGGCGTTTTAATCGACAAACCTCCGCCCCTCGCGCTCGCCATTGACGCCACAAAACCACCAACCGCTCGGTCCACACGTTGCACCCACTAAAACTATCGAAGTCATACATTGATAAGTAAATCATTTGACAGCAACAAGTTGGTTCTCTTATGGTCCAACAACGGCCATTCCACGACACCCGACCGTTCAGCAACAGTTTCTTAATTAAAAAAAAAACATCACATTAAAACGAATTAGCCGTAGCCCAATGTACGTGTTCTAATTAAGCATAAAGTATTAAAATTTACCCATCAATAATGACGGAACTTTTTCTCTATCACGTAGTTTATTGTTATGTAATTAGATTTTAACTAGAGGTTAACCCGTACAGAAGCACGGGTGGTAATAGAATCGAATCCTAATTAAATAAACAAATGCGTAAAAGTAATATAGATTCATTGGAAATAATGAAATTGATTATTTAATAATAGTTAAATTATAAACTCGACATTTAGGGTGGAGGAACCACCTCTGAAACGGTACATGAAAATGCTACATATATACGGATTTCTTTATAAAAGCAAGTATGAAAGGAGAGAAGGTTAGCACTTAGCTTAGCAGGCTTTTTGGCTTGTGCGAGTGTGACAGACAGACAGACAGACAGACATAGCTTATTATGTTAATTAGATTATTGGCTGTTCTAAAAATTAATTTTGAAACTTTTCTTGAAACTTTAAAATTTTCTTGTTGATCCAGAAAAAAATTTTAGTACATCTTTTAATTAATATATTTTTGTGTTTGTGTTAGGTTTTTACAATCGGTGGCAAGTAGCAGAATTTACTCTTTCGCCTGATGAAGCATCAATGAAATTCATCATTGATGCTGAACTTCCACAATCTAGTGATGCTGTTATAGCATTTGATGATTTTAAAATCCGTGATGGTTTTTGTGGATATGAAGGTACGTAAAAATAAATGTGGTATTTCTTTATAGTTTTTTTTACAAAAAAAAATCATAATTTATTATTATTTTAAGGAGATTGCAATTTTGAACAAAATGACATGTGTTCGTGGAATAATTTTTTGAATATTGATAACCAAACCGACTATGCAGACTGGACATTAGGTACCGAAGCCACACACACCACTGGTATTGGAAAAGATCATACCTTACAAACTCCCCAAGGTATAGAGTGCAACGTCAAACTTACTTCAGCCTATATTTATTTAATCTTACTATGAACAACTGTAATAGTAAAAACGGAAATTGTACTCTGTACTTGGTAAAGCACTAATAAAATAAATTTGTCCGTATTATGCTAGGAACATACCTTGGTCATCTGATACACTCCGAAACAAAGCCATTTCAAATTGCACGATTTTATAGCCAGACATTTGAAAAAAGTGATAATATCAAATGGCGTTGTTTGCATTTTTGGTTTGTAATGGATGCCAGCGATGGTGGAATTCTTCAAGTAGTTCAAAAGGTGATTGTACACTATTGTGATAGGTGTTTTTATGTTAGTGAACAGTTTATAATTTTGGTGAACGGTCATTAACATTCATGATTCTGAGACTGCGTTAAATTTTAAACTTGATATATGATACTATAATGAAATTTCTTTAATAGTTTGAAAATGAAAATGAAACAGTTATATGGAATCTGAAGGATGGAGGAGAAGATCACTGGACTTTTGCAAAGGTTCCATTTGACAATACGATTGATGATTTTGTATTGTACATCCAATCCATCACAGGACAAAATCCTAGATCCGATGTTCTTATTGATGATATTTTAGTTTCTGACACAAACTGTTCAAGTGAGAATTGATTATTTGTGCTAGCCTTGTATACAAAATTCTAACAGCAGATTTAGAAATCAGTAATTCGAAAACACCAGTAATTCATAATGATGTCAGATTTACTCTACCAGTAGTATTTCTTGGCACCATTAGTAGAACTAGTACAAGTTGTTTTTATACAATTCCTCTGTGGTTGTCTCCATTATTCAATTTATTTATAAGTACGGTACTTAAAGGTCGGATAAAATGTTTGTGAACTAAGCTATAATTTTGTTTATTTAAAAACAATTCACCAATAATCTGGAAAATATCGCTTATTCGAAATGGCTTTAATTCCAACAATTCTGGATTTGACTTTATCCATATGTACCTTACTTTACTATAATGAGCAGTTCTTGATACAATACTTAAGCTATGTTAATATCAAATGCTAAAATAAAATTATACAGTTAAGCTACGATTAGCATGCTACTGATAATAGTTTTGTTTTAAATGAATCATGAAAACACAACTTTCAAATTTACGTCAATAAAAATATTTTTAAAATTATTTTCTAGTTGAACCATTGGCTGCAGCCGATATGACAGTACCAACTTCACGACCACCTCCATCAAGTAATATATATTTTGGAAAAATTATATGCTTTTTCACTGTTTTTTCCAACAACATTCGTTGTTTTTAATATTTTCAATTTGTTTTTGCCCAGTTTCGATAGCTGAAGCGTTAGACTGTAATTTCGAAAAAAATTCTTGTTATTGGAGCTCAAATGATGAACTTGCGAAATGGAAACAAGGTGTAATCAATGGTAGTGATTTGTCACCACCGGATAGAGATCAAGATTCAGGTAAAACTGATAACTACTTCAAAACTTAATTACATCTAACATCGTTTTAATAATTAGAATTAATAATGAAATGTTTTGTTTTAGGTCCCTATATGTACATTGTAGCGGATGAATACATGGGAAGTACACCATTTGCGTTATTGCAAAGCACTGATGTTCCAAATAATGAATCCCAACGAGAGTTCTGTTTTTCATTCAGTTACTATGTATTCGGGGCAGAAGTTGGTAATCTCAGTTTGACAATTCAAGAACAAGGGACTTATTTGTTGTGGAAAGTTGTCGAGTCACAATACGATAGTTGGCAAAACGCAGAAGTTAACATCGTAATTCCTCAAAACTGGGCGATTAATGTAAGTTGAGAACTACTACTGTATGATCGAATATTTTTCGTATGTTTTCTCCAGTTTGTATGCTATTTTATTTTTGTCGATTAATGAAGGGATTTTTAGATTAGCGCAGATAGAAATAACATACAGTATACAACTATGAATATAACACTTTTTATTTCTTTTTATAGCTTGCGTTTAAAGCAGAAGTTGGAAAAAGTGGTGTCATGGCATTGGATAATTTTGCAGTCAGTTACCAACCATGTCCAATATCACGTAGGTTATCTAATTATTGATATCAGTTTTTATATACTTGCAATTTCTAATCTTGTCATATCTAAATATTTGCAAAATTTGTTGCAGGTGTGTGTCAATTTGAAACTCATAGTTGTCAATGGACCTTAAGTCAGATGTCTAATTTAACGTGGATGTTTGGAAAGGGAAACAGTGTCACCAATCCTGGACCACCAATTGACCATACGACATTATCTAGCGAAGGAACTTACTACATTGCTAGAAACAATGAGAGTATTTCGAATGGATTGGCTCGACTTATGAGCCCACAGTATGGCACAAATTTTGGGACACAGTGTTTGTCTTTTTGGTACTATATGAGTGGGGCAGGATCCGGAACGCTATCTGTTCATGCAAGACTTACCGAAATTGATGCATGGTCTGCTGCTTTGTGGAAACGATCCGGAGAAATGGGAAAGAAATGGCATCGAGCAGAACAGCCAATTTCAATTTATGATTCATTTCAGGTAATACAACTAATAGTAATACAACTGGGGTAATACAACTAAAATAAAAGACAAGTATCTTATCTTTTATTTTTTGCGACATTACATGGTTTTACATGTAGTGTCTAAAACAACAAGTGTAACATTAAGTGTGAATATATTATTTGCAATGACCAAAGATCTTTCTGAAATAACCGATTTTCAGATTGGATTGGAAGCAAAATACAATGACACAGCACCACATTTTATTGCTATCGATGATTTACAAGTTGTTCCCAAAGCCTGTGACATGCCTGGAAGTTGCAACTTTGATGATGGATTGTGTGGTTACTCAGTGGATTTCAACGCTAACGTTGGATTTGATTGGCTGATTGGACGTGGTAGAACCTACAATTCAAAGAAATTGAGTGGACCACATATGGATGCTGGAGGAAAAGGTAATAATAATTAGCTGCTAAGTTATTTAAAGTTAAAACAGTGGCTTTACTATGGCTATATATGTAACTTATGAACCCTTGATCAGCTGCTATTAAAATGTTATTCGAATCGTTATGTGTTATTTTATGTGTTGTTTGTACTCGTTATAAAGTTCAACAAGTAGGCTATAACATCCCTTTGGTGACACTAGATATTTCTACTAGAATTTAATTAAAATAATTAATAAAGTCCACTTTATTACATCACGTGATTAAATCAACGATTTTACTGTGAGGTTTATTTAGCTTCTAAAATAAACGCTTTTCTGTATAACACAGCGAATAGTTACAGCTTTGTAGTGTTTTCCTGCCGAGCACAGCGAATTGCTACAGCTTTTGAAGGCTTTTTAGCATAACACGCGCATAGCTATAGCTAGCTAGCGAATACTAATGCGAATGTAAAGTAAATTACATTTTACAGCATAGAATTTTAGCCAGATGCTTTTTAATTGATACGGTACAATTAAACTGGGATCACGAGAAATTATATATGTGGTTATAATTAACTACATGGGTATTGTGAAAAATAATAAATTTCTGCTGAAACACTGCACAAACATTTTGTGGACATTTATTTAAATTTCACCCTCTGACGGTGTCATCCGGTGCTGTCCGCAACCTCTCTAGTGATGTAGTTGTTTTATAATTATTTCAATATTAACCTGTTTTTTTTATAAGTTGGTTATGATGATATTTAATGATGATGATATTTATTAGCAATCTATCGGATTAAGAGTATACAAAGGAAATACAACCACATTATACAAAATATACATATTGTCGTAAAAGTTTATTCACATCGTAATAATCTGAATCGATATGCACTGAAACAGGGCAGATTGCACGCTTTCTTAAACGAAATGGAAGTGAATTTCATAACTGTAATGCTATATAAGAGAAACGACTCCCAATGTTAGTTGAAAGAACCCAGGGTATTTGAATCTTAAAAGACTTGGTTTAACGGAGATGAACATTTTGATCAAAATATTGTGAGTAATAGTGCAATGGATTATTTTTATTATATTAGGATTTTACGCATACGTTGATATGACAAATCCAACTGTTCCATGGGAAGGCTCAGCAATTTTACGCAGTAACATCATTACACCATCGAAAAATTTGTCATATTGCCTGCAGTTTTCTTATATCCAATATGGAGGTATGTAATTTAACCTTATTTTCAAGTACTTTTCAGTTATCTGGGATTATATTTCTAGAAAGTACAGTGGTTACCAAAAAACCATAGGAAGACTGGGGTATATGTATAGAATACATAAAATACAGGGTTAAGTGGGGAAAAAACTAACACATAAATCACAGCTCTTGTGTTTTAACACCCACTTGTAGCATTTTCTGAATGTTGAAAATCATATTCGGTTAAAAGAAATGCAATTTATAATAAAGTAAACTTCACTAGTATACATGTAGTATAACTACCAGATAGTATATACTGTACTACCATTATGGGTGAAAATATTATTTATGGAGAAATTGAAGCCATTTAGTAAAGTAAGATACACACTAACTGGTCGCAGGTGGACAATTCAAACACGTTTGCTTTTTTTATTAAATTCTAAAATCATAACCTTATATTAATCAGAACCAAAATATTAAACCTGCAAACCATGGGTGACATACGGATAACACTGTACTGTTCTTGATGAATTTTGAGTTCATGGTCCATTACAATTGAGCTATAGTGTATTAATAAATGAATTAATGTCAATTTCTAGTTATTCCAATATTTGCTGTGCAATACAACCCCTTAAATCAGTTTGAAGGCACATATTCAACGGTGTGGATAAATCCGAAACACGTATTAAATAAATGGACGAAAGCATCGGTTGTTTTTAAAACCGAATTGCCAGAAGAATTTGAAGTCTTGTTTGTAGTGGAACCATCAGCAGACCGTGGAATAGGATTCGTTGGACTGGATGAAATCAAACTGGTAGCATCTTCGGATTGTCAAGGTCAGTTGTCACCGATGAATACATTTTAACAAATGTATTTCTTATTGTCATGGACATTGAAAAGTAAAACACCGACCAGAGAAATTGAAAATTAATATTTTTGTATTATTTGATTTTAGAGTTCCCTGTTGGGCCCACGAATGATACTGGTAAAAACATAATATTTTGTTTGACTTTTGAAAGTTATTGGGAATATTTCTAATTTTTTACATGTATTTAATTCTAGAAACTGAGTATTATTGTGATTTCGAAAAGGACGATACGTGTGAGTGGTTTCAAGATGATAAAAATCATAATTGGTTCGTTGCCGATGGTAACATCGATGTTCCTGGACAACATTTTGACCATACGCTGAGAAATGAAAAAGGTAAGTAATAAATTTATAAAACTATTCCGAAATACATTTATAAAAAATACGGTGTGTAGCAAAAGTAATTTGTTTTAATTCCAATTTAGGACACTATTTGTTAACCGAAAAAAGTTGGGATGAAGTTGATACTGCCCGTCTGTGTATCACTATTAAAGCTGATGATTCTGAAGAGAAATGCTTTATGTTTTGGTATTTCATGTATGAAACTGATCTATGGTGCGTATTTTTCATCATTATATTTGTTTTATATCTTTCAATTACCGTTGTTTGTTATCAGCATCACTGGTGTCACCTATATATTGGTTGCTTATAACCTTAAAAAGTTACATTTAAACGTCGGTTATATTTATATTACTTGCAGTTTGTAATGTCAGTTATGTATTACATGAGTTAATGTACTTTTTTGTTTGCAACAATATAGGCTCAATATCACACTTGAACATGAACATGACCTGGAAGAAATTTTATGGCAAAGAAACGGTAACCAAGGTGCCATATGGAGATATGCTCAAATCCCGCTCGAATCTCGTAATAGTTACAATGTAAGAACTTATTGTTCGTTCATTATTTGTTCTTAATTTTTAAATTTTATCAGAAACTGTTTGATTGATGTTTTGTTTTTTCAGATATGTATTAATGCCGATTTAATAAGCTATGGGTTAAAAGATATTATTGCTATTGATGACTTAAATGTTTTACTATCACCTTGTCCTCCACTAGGTTAGTTAATTAAGATTACTAATCGATGATTCTTTAGACATGTAAAATTTTGCTTTCAACCATTTATTCTGAACAATTTTTTTTAAATTTTCTTTTATAGAAACCTGTACATTTGATGACGGTCATCTTTGCGACTTTGACCAAGATCCAAATGATGACTTTCAGTGGAGTGTAAACATAAAAAATAACAGTTTACTTCCTATGGATCATACTTTGCAAACAGCGTACGGTAAGCACTGTACCTATTATACAGAATTTGAAACGAAAATCTTAAAAATTATTCCTACAATCCAGATTTATGACGTACTGTTCGTTCTTTCTGTAGGAAAATATGCATATGTTAATACAACGGGCAAAAATTATCAGCATGTTACTACACTTGTATCAAAGCTTTATCCTCCGGTTGAAAATGTCTGTGTCAAGTTTTGGTATTACATGGAGAATGATTGGAGTAACTTAGGATTAGTGTATGCGGGCTTCGGAGAAAATTTTATATACAGTGCAGAATTCATGGGTCAGATCGAAAATGACTGGGTCAGTGCTGCAGTTCCAATTAAACCTGAGGGCGAATGGCAGGTAATTTCTAAGTAAATTTTTGCTAATTTAATTTTTCAGAAAAGATTATTTGGTTTTGTTAATTTTTGACAGTTGTACATACGATCTATGGTTCATACGCTCACTGACCTTTCGGTAGCTATTGATGATGTAACTATCTCTTTGAACGATGATTGTACATCTGCAAGTAAGTGTTGCATTACCGATTGTATATTAATAGTTAGTAGATAAGAAAGATACAGTTAAGAAGATTTCTTTAAATTTTAATTTCAAACTTTACTTAGCACTATTACAAGAAACAAAGTTTCATTTAGTGTCTGAACGAATATTAATTTTAACTACAGCCATTCGTTTATCATTAAGGATATTAAAAAAAAATAAAAAGTTTAACACTAGAAGGTTTTTGTTATAACTATATTCTATTTTAACAGTTAATTGCAATTTTGAATCTGACTGCATGTGGTATACTTCAACAACAAGTGACGAGTATTTATGGGAACGTGGATCTGGAGATATGTTCCCATCTTCTTATGACAGCCGTCCTAGAACTGATCACACATTTGGTCTAGCCGCAGGTGATATATTATTTTATGGAAATTTTGTTAATACTGCATAATGGTTTTATACTGTATATAAATATACATATATACTATCCGTAGCTGAATAGTTGTTACAGTTGTGTACATTGTTGTATAGTTCACTCTCATTGAGTTTCAACTTCAATGCTACTAAAGTTGGTACCAAAAACAAAGTTTTTTAAATTACTTGTTCACCCATTATAAACTGGGGTGGACACACATGTATACAAACAATTTTGACTTTGTAGGTGAGAGTATCTTTAGTTGACTATTTTCTTGACTAATAGAAATTGTTTCTTTTGAAGTTGAATGGTTGAAGTTGACTAGTAGAAAATTATTTCTCGATGATATTACAATACACCGTGGATCAAACGCTATATTCATTGGTGACATAACTAGAAATTAATTTGTTTGTTTTTTTTGTTTAGGGTATTATTTGTATATCAATGATTTCGGTTACTCCCATGATGATTTTAATGCGTTTATAAGTTCGAGTATAATAGACTCTGGAAGAGAGTACCGATGCCTTAGGTATGAAATACTTTTCTGTTGGAGTATCTTTCTATAGTATTATCGCTTTAATATCTGGAAGTTTAATTTTACATGGATAAAAACTAATCTAATTGTGTTTCGGATATAATAGATATTTTTAATATAAAATATAAGATGATGTAAAACCAGTTAACGTAAATTTAGTCCTTTTTCGAAGAAAAGTAAAATTATTCATCGATACTTAAAAAAATATTTGAATGAATAAAATTAATTTTGTAAAATGATTTTACAGTAGGTATATACTGAAAGTTTCATTATAATTTTTCATTTTGTTGGGTTGCTTTATAAATGCATAACGATAGTTATATATAACCTGCTCGTAAACACAGCTGGAAATATTTAGCTAATCTAATGAGTTATATTGTATTGCATTTTACAGTTTTTGGTATTATTCAAGTCAAAATATTGGAGGTTTCTTATATGTGAAAATGACAACACCAGACACATATAGAGAAGAATTGACCAACATTACTACTGATGCAAACAAGACATGGAATCGTGTTTCAGTGTCATTGCCAACTGACGAATTGGCAAACATGCAAGTAATATTTTAGTTATTCAATATAAGATCTACAGTATGTATTTCTGAACCCTTTATCTACTAATGCATATCTTGTTATTTAAAGCTTGTTATTAGTGTAGAATTCAGCAGCAAATTTGATGTTTTCGCAATTGATGATATCAACTTTCACAAAGAGTCTTGTGAAGGTATGTACAGATTATTTGATGGATATGAATAGATGGATATCTTGTAGTGTACAATACATATTACTATATAGGTGGTCCTTGATTTATACGAAGGTTAAGTTCTGCAAAAACCTAATATTAAAATTGCATATGTTAAAATTTTCATGAAACGGGAAATTCACAGTAGGCTATTATCCACATATATGTGTGTGTGGTGTACACATTACGGAAAGAAAGTAGAAGTTCCAGAAGTTTTGTGACCTTTACAGAAATTGCAAAATTATTTTTTTCATATAACGAACCTATGTGTAGATCTCCTTTTCACATAATAGCGAAGTCGCATATACAAAACTCGCATAAATCAAGACTTGTGATTTTATATTTTATATCCTGTGTCTTGTATATTTTATACTTTAGTTTATTGAAGACATTTTTTATTTTAGATATTCCACTCGACTCATTTTTGTGTGAGGTTAACAAGACGCTTACACTGCTGTCAAACTCTCATAAGTGTGATTATGTGAAAGACTGCGATGATGGAAGAGATGAAGTGAATTGTGGTAGCTGCACGTTTGAAAACGACTCGTGCAACTATACAGATTACAGCAATTCCCCATATGGATGGAAACTTGTGACAGCTGAAAAAGCCTACCAAACCAATCCAGATAAATCTGTTCCTTATGACGTTACATTTAGAAACCAGACAGGTATACAATTATAGTCTTCCATACATTAGCAAAAAAATAGCCTATACTAAAAGCAATTATATTTATTTATTTATTTATAATATTTTTATATTAATAGATTAAAAAACTAGTTTCACGTTCACATTGACATGCTTGAGATACATTGTATAATGCCGTGTATCACTTAATGAAATCATTGTAAGTCACTTTGGGTTTATTTTAGGTCATTATATGTGGAGCCTTGAAAAAGATGATAATTATTTTGGGGATGGAAGAACTTTGATGTCACCGATTATTGAACGGACAAGTCCAACCTGTCATTTATCACTTTGGTTATACGACGAGGGAACATGTAATGTATAATTTATTATCAATTTAATGTGTTTCTTGTTCTGATGTGGTTCTTAACAACGCGTAAATCTGTTTATACGTTCACCTAAATCATCATGGGTTTTTCTATAATTTTTCAGATTACGGTGATCTTGATGTTAATCTTCGTTACCCAGCACTGAATGACAAAAAAAGTTTGCTGGATAATGCATACATCTCCAAAACCGAGTATTGGAAAAATGCCATAACATACATTGGAAATGAACGTAAATTTTCGGTATGCTTTTAAATTATAAACAGTGTCTTTGAAAAATTGAATTCTTGTTTGAAATAACGTTGTATGTTACCAAAATTCAATATTGAGATTATTATGGAAAACTGCGTCATATATGGGCCTAGCTAGTGCTGTCAATAGACAAACTCATACGTTCTTAAAACATACATATATCATTTCGAAATTGGGCACCTAATATGTGACAATCAATGCGTTGCTGAATACTTCGTTTGTCACTTACTCGAAACTGTGAACTGTCACAAGCAACGTTATTCCGGACAAACCTTCAATTATCTGTGCAGATAAACACTAAATAATGCTTTTTTAATGAATTTTTTTTCCAGATGGAAGTGAAGAAAACTTCCTCCAGTTCGTCAGCGGCAGTAGATGATATTGACTTTTCATCATGTACTTTTGCAGGTATTAGAAAATAAATTGTCACAAGATGATTTATTAGTTCAAAATCTGCTTTTTATTATACTCTTTATATTAGCTTCACTTGTGAGTGAGTAAGTTGTGAGTTAGAAAAACAAGACAACTCGATAGATTGATGAATGAGGTGTCTATGGATTCATGTTAGTCTTTCGACTGGAACTGGCTATATGGCGTCAATGATAAACCAATATAGTATGGTGGCCGCAACATGCCATACATCCATTATTTTTTAGGCCCGCCTACAGGCTAAACGGCTCGATGTATTTTGATGAATAATGTGATCATGGATCCGTGTTTGTCTCAGGAGTGTCACTGCCTATATGTTGTTAATTAAAAACTAATATGGCGAACGCTATATGCCAGTATATTAAGAGTATGCTTAATAGCATTTTAATGTACTTGTTCAATACATTACTATGCACCCGATATTAATTTATGTTGAGTGTTGTATATTCATTGTAGTTTTCTTACTTTTATATCATTGTATATACATTGGTATAAAAGTATACTCTGTTCTTATGTTGTTCATGACAAAGAATATACGTTTCTCATTGTTTGTTAATTCAAAAACTGATCATTTAACAGTTTCATTATTTCAGTGTCAATAATTAACAAAAAATGAAAGAAGAAATTTAAATAATAACGCCTCCTACCTTACTGACTAGGTACGAATTAATGACTACCCAACGTTTTGCCTTCTTTAACAAAAGGCTTTATCAAGGGACAAACACGGACAAGAACACAGAAACGAAGGACACCAGCAGCACAAAAAAAAACGGTTAAAAAGGGAAAACAAAAATATAAGCACTCCACCCTGAACAAAGAAAATTCAAACATCCACACGCACACTTGCCTCATGGACTGTGTTGTTTTAGGGGCGTGAAAGTGGTCTTTTTGTGTTTGTTATTTTTTGTGATTGTTGTTGTTTCTGTCAGTTTTTCGTGGATCGTGGTGTTTATGTGTTGTGGTTGATTGGTTGGATGCGAGGTGTAAAACGTGAGCATGAGGCAGGTGTACGTGTGTGTGTATGTGTGTGTGTGTGTGTGTGTGTGTGTGTGTGTATGTGTGTGTGTGTGGATGTTTGAATTTTCTTTGAATTTTCTTTGATCTTTGAATTTTCTGTGTGTGAATGTTTGGATTTTCCCTTTTTAACCGGTTTTTTTTTTGTGCTGCTGGTGTCGCTTGTTCGTGTTTGTTCTTTGATAAAGCTTTGTGCTAAAGAAGGCAAAATGTTAGGTAGTCATCAATTTGCACCTAGTCAGTAAGGTAGGAGGAGTTATTTTTCAAATTTCTTCTTTATTTTTTTTGTTAATATTATGATATTCAGGATGCAGGATTTAACATTTAATATCAGTGTCAATCTAAACAAAATTTACATTTGGTACTTTTGTTCAAAATTTTTTGTTAATTTTTTTTTTTGCAATAATAGTGTTTCTAAAAGCTATGGTGTTTCTACTTTACTATAGTTAAGCAGAGTGAGTTTTAGAAATTTGATTAATTTTTTGTCATTACAGAAGCTAAACCAATCGGCATTACGTGTGAAGATGATCAATTTGAATGTGATTCAGGAATGTGCATTGATAAAACTTATTTGTGTGACTTTGTGCCTGATTGCAGTGATGGCAGCGATGAAAATTACTGTAGTAAGTAGCATTTTATAAACATTTTATAAAATTTTACATTTTTGGCAGCACCTTGTTTGATCTTGTGAACTTACAAACTAAGCATGCAAACTTTGTCATCTAGTTAAACAGTGCAGTACAGTATACTTGATCATATATAATTTTGTAAAGATAGATGGTTTTGTAGACTACGATATTGTGAACAATCTTAGTTTGTTATTTTACTTATAACTATTATAAATAATGAAACTAAATGCATTTTCAATAAGATTATTGATGTAAATATGATTTATACACAATATTAATATTTTTATAGGTAATTTTAGTTATACACAGTGCGATTTTGAAACTTCTTTGTGTGGATGGGCAGCAGTGGAAAACGGAAAAATGTGGAAATTGGAAAATACAGGCTATGGTTTTTTGGATTTTGATCACACAAAAGGAACAGGTTAACACAATATGCAATGTCGAAAATTTTCATGAATATAAATAAAATCTACAATGTTTTATGATTTATTTGGATTTTCAGGAGGTTCCTACATGGTTACTGGATACTCAAAATTGAACAGAGCGGGTAGTTTGGTATTTACAAAATCACAAAAATGCAAGGTACGATACCTTAGGTGCAAACTTTTGATTTGTGTATTTGATTGATTTAGCAGTCGATATCGTATCAAATTGTATATTTTATCGTTTTGCAGATGACATTCTATTACTACAATGAAAAAAGTGACTTCCAAATACTGACAAGAAATTTTATTAATGGAAATGAAAAAGTCGTTTTTGAGCGCACAATGACGGATTCGATGTTTCAGCCAGCCTTGTATTTGAGGGATGAAATTACCTTCGATGAAGATCGGAATTTTCAAGTAAATACAATTTCAAACAGGATGTTCCATCATGTTACCAACAAAATAGTCAGTGTGTTCGTGTTGATGTTTTAATCAAAAAAATGTGTAAATTCGGTTTCGTTCCTGATTTATTACAACAAAGGTAAATTAATTTACAAAACAAAAACACTTTATCTTTTAACTGACCAAGTAACTTACTAAACACATTTACATTACTACATTACATTACTTTACTAAACATTTACATTCGCGTTAATATTCACCGGTGCTATGCGCTGTGTTATGCTGAAAAACCTTCAAAAGCTGTAGCAATGCGCTGTGCTCAGCAGGAAAGCACTACAAAGCTGTAACTATTCGTTGTGTTAAATAGGAAAGCCTATGTGTTGGCTTTAGAAACTAAATTGACGTAAAGATAAATTAGTGATTAAGTCACTTGATGCAATGAAGTGGACTTTACAATTTTTACAAACTTCTTTAATAGCAGTTTGGACGAAATATCTGGTGTCACCAAAAGAATTTTAAAGATGCTCTTTTTAACATTCTAATGTGCATGCTTATTATCGCACTATGCTTCGAAATGTTTTTATATCTGCTGATCAAGGTTGACATTAAAATTATACAGTATTTTAATTTTACCTGTGTTTTATCAGATTATTCTTCAAGGAAAGCTACCAACATTGCGTACAGGTTATATTGCAATCGACGACATCTCATTTAGTCCAGAATGCGAGAATACCACAGGTGAAGAATTCAAATTTTCATCTTTAATAACAAAATTGTTGGGATTTTAACTTATTAAATACTATTCTACTAATTCTAATATGCATAAAATATTTTTATTTTATTTTTAGATTCCCTGCCAGATGCTGCAAACATTGGCACTGGAATGTTTTCATGTGGAGATGGAACAGAAATACCTATGAACGAAGTATGCAATTTTTGGCCTGACTGTTTGAATGAGTTGGATGAAGCAGACTGTGGTATGTTTGGTCTCTTATTCTAAGCTTATTTTGTATCTAGTATCTGTGTTTATTTTGTTTAATTGTTCTTTGTGTACTTAGGCACATGTGAGACTACTAAGAAATCATTATGCGGATGGACTGATAACAGTCTTGGACAGTACAAATGGATAGATGAATCACAGGAAAATACAGAATTGCCAACAAACAGTCGTTCAACTTTGGCGAAATCCAACAGTATTATGGTCAGCAAAACTAAAAGATGTAAGAAATACTTAATTTACATTATAGCCTATGCAAAATTTGCCTTGAACTGTTTAAAAGTTGATTTTTTTTTAAGCTGTAGAAGTTACTTTTCTGTTTGTTATTTTTTCTTAAAAAGAATCTTAAATTTGTAATTGTCGCTGAGATCCTTATCACTAGTGTATTTAAGAAATTTTACTCATTATTTTACAGGTGGGGCAAAACTCTGTCACACTATTGTAATTAATGGTTATTTGTAAAAGTTACTTGCTTTAAAGCTTTTTGTTGTATTATTATTATTACCTATGTATTGTTATAATATGTAAGAGTTGATATATTATCTTGAACTTTAATGATTTTGATTGTAAAATAAATTTTCAGCTCACATTCTTTACCTACCTGCAATTCTGAAATCACCATCATTTGGTCCAACCGCGAGCAGTTGCAAATTATTATTTAGTTACAAGCTAGATAGTGAAATATGTAAGTATTCATTCTTTTATTCCAGTGTTATCCTTTACTATAAATATAAGTTTAAGATCGACATATAAAACAGGACCGGGTACAAAGGAGAGTTTTGGGGTTTTTAGAAACTCCTCTTCCAATTCGAAAGAAAAATCTTGTACAACTACTGTACCGTATAAAGTGTAATATAGTACATTGTGTACTTTACATGTGAATATACATAGTGTACTAAAGTATATTTTGGAAAAATAATGTTATTTTGTTTCTTTCTTTTCCTTTTGTAAGTCCTTTACTACTATAAACAGTAGTAAGAACTTCTTACATAGTGATTTCAGACATTTTTCAAATGTTATTACTGTCCAAGTTAATCTGTAGGACTTCAAAACTTGGTTACGTTTTGAATCGAAATCTTTGCATATGTTTGAACGTCACTTTAATTCAGGAAAAAGTATTAACACAAATTAATATCAATGGTCAATAAATTGACATTTGGAAATGTTCCGAACAATGTAGTCGTTTATGAACGTAAAGAAGTACTTTTACTGTGATTGCTGTATTATATCAATATCCGATATAAGATATTTTTTATTCACAAGTTTATTGACTTTTTATTCACAAGTTTAGTTACAAGTTCAGCTAATTATTTTATTTTAATGTTACATTGTTACATTTTTCCAGCATTCTTGCATTTACTTTATACCGAATCATCTACAGAAGATTGGGTTCCCATTCGGAAGCTTCCTGGAAGTGAAGACTGGACACCAGTTGTTGTTGATATTGCAGATTTTCCTGCAAATTCACAAGTAATAGCATGTGTTTTAATTTTTATCAATCTTTAATACAAGAACATCTATACAGTAGATCTTTTTTCATTGCTTTGCTGTTTTGTAATTATTGGTACTATTAACGTAAATTTTTAAATGTCGTAGCTCACTTTCCAAGAGAGTTTGCTACCTACAGCTTGGAATATCCAAAATCCGAATGTTGGGATTTCAAATTTCTTCTTTGTAAATTGTTCAAAAGATGATGAAGAGGGATTTAAATATCCTACAAGTAAGTTGAGAAATGAACCAACATTTTTATGTACCGTACTGTAGTTTGTAACAAAATGTAACTTGCATTTTACATATACAGTAATTACCATCTCCCCCGAAATTTAGCTACATTCAAATTGTGTAGCCCACGATAAATTTGATTTGATTTTGAATTTTATATAAAACGTTTATCTTATTGTAGATGCGTCTTGCTCATTTGAGAACAGTGTATGCAATTGGTATCAAGACTATATATCAGATGATCTTGATTGGCAATCTGGAGGTTAGTACACAAAGTATAGTTGAACTCGGTTATAATGAGATCTAAGGCTAAGGGACCAAAGGAAATTGCTCATTATGACTATCACTGTATACAGTAATGTATATAGTAACTGCAAATATAAATAAATTGTGGTAAGTTCCAGTAACTAACTTTAGTTTGCTTTTATTTTCAGAGGATTACATTTACATGATAAATGATGATGCAAAAGCAATAAGTACTGCGAGACACGATATCATTGCAAAGTTGAAATCACCACTTTTGCCTCAATCACCACACGAATCATGCTTATCGTTTTCAATTTTGGTTTCCGGGGAACTTAAAGATAGACTAAGTGTTTATACAGTGTTACAAAATAAACCACCTGTTCTTCGATGGACCCTCGTTGAAGCTTGGGAACAAGCCTGGAGGACAGTTGAACTTAACATTAAAACTGACGACTCATTTCAAGTAATACGAGTATTGTATGCATTATATGCATTTCAATTAATATCGATTCGTTTGAAGTCTGCATGAAATTTTACAATACTGTATAAGATTTACTTTATAATAGAATTGTTAAAAATTAAATATTATATTTTATGATTTTTTTAGATTATTTTGGAAGGATCTATAGAAAGTGGTGGAAAGGGAAAAATTGCTGTTAAAAACATTTCTTTAGTAACTGGAATGTGCATCAACGCTCCAGGTAGGTTTTAAATTTTAAACAATTATCTAATTATTTATGGCATATTACTTCTTGTGTAGTTTCGTTAAGTCGTTAAGTTTGTACAATTTTGAAGACTTTTGAACCAATAACGATGGAGTTAAGCAAAAAAATGTCAGTTTTTTTTTATGGCCAGCACTTTACAAGCTTGTTTCTTTAACTAAATGTTTAGCAGGGCTAATAGCCAGAGGTTTTTATTTAACATTTAAGTACATTTCTTTTGATAGCAAAACTTTTTACTGTTTTTTTTTTTGGCAATAGACACTTGTAATTTCGAAGCGGATAACTGTGGTTGGTCCAGTTCCAGTGACACATGGACCTGGGGCTTTGATCGTCAAGAAGGAATTTTAGATCATACTACAGGAACTAAAAAAGGTATTGAAATATTTCTCTTTAAAAAAAAGTATACAAATAGGAATTTTTAAATGCATGAATTTCTCTTAATGCACTCGAACTTCGTATAATGAGTTTAATTGGTGTAGGCACGTGCAGATCCTGGTTATGGGGAGAAAAAAGTTGGTGTATGAACGTTTCACTCAAACTAAAGTGCCTAATTAGTTTTGAGTTTTATAGTTAAATGTTTTTAAATTAATTCACAAGATGAACTTAGAATGCTCTTATGAGTTACAAAGAGTACTTTTGACTTTTGCGCCACCCTATACAATCACTACAAGAATTGTCAAGTAACAGCAGACCGACGTTTCTATTGCGTGACTGAACGTTGCTCATTGTCGGAGTTTTGCTTGTTGTATAAAAAATGATTATATTCTCAAAACAGCTCACTGTGTAAATTCTTCTCGTGTGAATGGTTTGTTTTCAAAGGTTTTTTTTTTAGCTCAAATTTTTGTCTACATGTTTGGAATGAATTTAATTCACGTGTGTTTCATGCATCCATGTATTCAATTCTTGCCAAGCTTAAAGTTTATTATACTTTTAGGATCTTATTTTTACACCACAAGAAGTTATGGCTCTGATTCAAGTTCGCCCAGATCGGCATTTAGCCCGTGGTATCCAGCATCAGTCAATGATACTTGTTTTCAAGTATTTTACGCGCACTCATATTCATCTAGTGATACCACATCACTGGAAGCCATTATACATTACGACAACAGCTTTGAATTTACGACACAATTGGACTTTACAACAATGGATTCGGATGAATGGAGAGCTGCAGAAATTGATATAGGCTACCATGGAATGGACTATATGGTAAGTATAATTTTTAGTTCACAACCGCCCCATATTTTAAAATAATTTAAAGTGCAAATAATTGTATAGCGATAAATCTGTTGGTTCATTTAAGCTTCAACTATTCATGATTGATGAAAATTTTATTCAAAATTATTTTCAGATTGAACTTAGGGTCAAGTTTGAGGATTATTATCCCAAAACGATAGCTGTGGATGACGTACAGATTATAAATGCCAAATGTCAACCTGTAGGAACATGTAACTTTGAAACTTATCAGTGTGGCTGGAAATCCATCGGCAAAGATCTTCAATGGAGACGTAGCAGTGGTTCATCTCCTTCCGATGTTACTGGTCCTAAATTTGACCATACTCTTCGAACAGCTAAAGGTGAAATAATATTAAATTTATTTGTTTAATTTTTTAAAGTTTTGTTAAAATTACAACTGCTGTAGTGTTCCTGCACATTTGGAACATACTTGAAAACTGCAATACTAGTTGAATGTTGAAGAGAAGCCTTACTGTATTTTGATTAATATTAGTAAAGAAAAGTCATGTAATTTTTCCATTTTTTTTACATTTAAGGTTATTATATGTACATTAAGGCAGATACAGGTTTAGAAGGTTATCAAGGAGTTTTGCAAAGTTCTTTGCTTCAACTTACGGGTGTGAAATGTTTTTCGTTGTATTACCACATGTATGGAAAAGGTAATTTGAGTAATTACATTACTAATAAATAATATATTTAATGGATACATAATATTTTTAATCATTATTTGTAATTTATTTTAAAGTAAATTGCATTGCGTACATTTTTACAGTTTTAATGGTTAATAGGCAAGATGTAATTTACCAACATAGTTTGTTCTAATTTTTTTACAAACTTTTAAACATATAAAATTAAAACTTGGTTTTTTTTATTCAGATGTTGGTTCTTTAACCATACAAATGACAGCATACTATACTTCCAAATATAAATTGTATACGCTGAAAGGAAACCAGGGTGACGAGTGGCAATTCTTGCAAGTAGAAATTCACGAATCGAACACCCCACATTCAGAATTTACAGTAAGCACCATGTTTTTTCATTGTAGCATATTTTAATTTTTAAAAGAGTTTATTTGTTTAATATAATCAATGTTCAGCGTATAAAATCAAGAAAACAAATATTATATTTTTTTCAGCTAGAAGTCATAGGAGAAATAGGAACAGGAATAGAGGGAGATATTGCAATCGACGATGTTTCCATTGTTGATGGGAAATGCATTTTAACTGAAGAGCATATACCGACAACTATTTCAACTGACTCAACAACTAGCTCAACCACTATTTCGTCCGATTCAACATACAGCTCATATGTTCCAACTGCAAGCACAGATGACTTGACAGTTAGCTCAACTGGATCAGATTTCACTACGGATAAAGGTGAGGTGTCGAAAATTAACTGCTTACTTTATTCATTTATTTTTGCAAAATTAAAACACATTTTTTGTTGGTTTGATGTATGTGTTACAGGACCTAGCAGTTCTGAAGGAGCTTCGAGTTCTGCTGGATCCTCGAGTTCTGCTGGATCTTCGAGTTCTGATGTTTGGAGTAGGCCTACTAAGGAATCGACAACTGTAACTTCCGAATCAACCACAATGACGCTGGAATTTTATCCTTCTAACGCTTCCGGTATGTTCAAGTCTATATCTTTTGGTTTTTCTCGATTTTAGAAATTAGATTATTATATTAATAATTATCTTACTTTCTTTTTTGTGATATTGTCAATAGGTAAAGCTTGGATTGCAGGAGTAGTAGTAATGTTTATTGTTGGATTTTTGATCCTTGGATTATTTATAAGAAAGAAAAGGTCCCTACACTAGTAAGATAAAACCCATCTTTTTTCTCTTAATATTGTTCTGTAAGATACGACACAAACAAATATTTTTCTTGTCAGTGCTGACAATACTTCAATACCATTTCACCAACTAAACAATCCATGTTATGATGGTACGATACCAGATGAATATAAGCCTGAACACGTGAGTCCATTTTCTATATTAATTTCAGAAACTTCTGAATTGTAGTAAAGTTTCAAAGCCAAACGATACATTTTATTTAGAAGCAGCTATTTTATCTATTTAAAAAATATGCTTGTGCATATTACGTTTTCGTCAGTTGCAGGGTTTAGTATTTATTATAAAAGTTAACACATTTTTAAACATAATGTTAGTTTACTACTATAGGCTGTGTATTGGAGTTACTCAACCAGTGGATCGAAATGTACCGAACCTGTTTTTGGTAGATTTTCTACCAATTATAATACATTTTGGTAGAAAGATATACTCTAATCTATCAAATAGCTTAGATTTCTAAATTTATTTCTTTAGAAATCAGAAGTGCCTTGACTGAACACTTTGTTTTAATGATGAAAGTAGCGAAGCGATCATTATAGGTGATGACCGGAGTTTCAAATGGCAATTAGAATCAAAGTAAATTGAAAATAACTAAAATTCTGTTTTGTATTGTGATGCAATTTTGATTTTTGATTTTTAAAACATTTGTCGAACATATTTCGGAAGGTTTAAACTTTCCTTTTTTAGAGAAGTTGAGTGAATACGGAAGGTTTTCTTCTTCGTCGAAGAAGGAAGGTTTAAACCTTCCAAAACATTTTCGACAAATTTTTTAAAAATAAAAAATAAAAATAGCATTACAATGCAAAACTGGATTTCATTTACCTTCAATCCACTTTGTTGAATGTTTAACATTACCTGTTAGTTTAATCTTAATTGTAAAAAAAAAATTCTAGTTTGCAAAATAGTTTGCATTATCAAAAAGCTCATTAATATCTATATTAATGATTTATATCAACGATTGGAATATGTTACCTGTTAGAATGCGTAAATTTACCATACTTCCTAATTAGAATTCAAAAGTCTTTAAGAACTTTTCAGTAGCATATTTATTTGTTCGGATTGAATTATTCCTTTTTTGTTTTTGTGTGTTTTGTATTTTGTCCTGTTGACCACCATAGTTGTAATAAATAAATAAATATTTTAAGGTAGATATTAAACAACAGCCACTGCCATGTTTCTCATGTTGTATGCGACTTTTAACCTCAAGAACCACTGAACTGATTTCGATGCAGTTTTATTCTGTGTTCCATTGTTCGTCAGCTTTACGATAGGCTACTTAACAATTACGATACATAATATAGGAGAGTGAGCAGAGAGGTGAACCCAACCCCCTCCACTGAGTGGCTCGGTGTAGGCGGAACTTTGGCAACTTGAATTTTTGCAACTGGGAATTCTTGCAACTGGGAATTCTTGCAACTGGAAATTCTTGCAACTGAATTCCCAACCTAACCTAACCTAAAACCTAACCTAACCTAACCTAACCTAAAACCTAACCTAACCTAACCTAACCTAAGTTGCGAGAATTCCCAGTTGCAAGAATTCCCAGTTGCAAGAATTCCCAATTGCAAAAATTCAAGTTGCCAAAGTTCCAGTTGCCAAAGTTCCGTTGCGAAAAGACCTTCTGCGAAAGTGCCATATACCGTTTTCCTTTTTCCATTGAAGGATTGCAATTTTGATATTTAGGTTACCTTGTCCTTATTGATACTATCAATTTGATAGGCAAACGTTTGAATCGGATTTTAATTTGGTATCCCCCTGCATGGGTGAATCAACAGCTTGCCCTAAAAAGGTAGCTCGTTGATAGGAGCTTAAAAAAGCACAAAGGTTGAGCAGCATTAAAAACTTATGTATGATACTACATAATATTTTACTATATTGATTTATTTATTGTTTAACATAATATTTATTAGAGATTAGAACAGTGATCAGTGTATCGTTACACTGCAGCTGAAACTAATTCTGAATTCGAATATTTACTTATATGCATTATTTTTTATTAGAATAATAAATTTAATCAACCATATTTGAGCATTTATTTTTACTGAATAACAGTTTTCATACACCGAGGTGGATACTGGTGTACCGACATTAAGTGCAGACGTTCACAAACTTCAAGTAAGTAATGTTTATAGGTAGTATAGCTGAACGAATCAATTATTAATATTAACTGAACAATGATACATTTTTTGCAGACTTCTGAAGGAAGCGAAGGAATGTCAAATCCATTGTATGAATCGTCCACTTGAGACAAACAGATATAAATACAGCGTTATTGATGCCAGTTTCAAATATAAAAGCTGCGTGTACATAATTTAATTATGGAGTTACACATGCTGACTAATTTATATTGTAAAATAGTTTAAGACGTACATCATGAGTAACCATATCACCTTACATTTATTGTTGAAAAGCAGTTCGAGGTTGTCTCGAGATGCTAAATAAATATTACTTTCATATAAACAAAACATTTCTTGTATTATTTTTACGTGAGCAATTACTTGATGTCTATTGCTTTATACACTGATATTGCAAGATATTACCGATTTTTTTTATATTCCCCGCTTTTTATTATGATTTTTGAATACATATTAATAGCTTCAGATTTTTAATTAATTTTTGATGAAAATGGAATCGGCTTGGACATTGCAGGCTAGCCTCATTTTTTGTCAAATTTTGAAGGTTCTTGGGTTTAACTTAAATTTTGCAAACTTGTTTTGTTTGCCAGCATTACGAAAAATATTTTTACGTAAACGGTTGGTCAAAATTCGCAAAAGTACGCGAATTTCATCACTTCGAAATTCAGATGTTTTAAAAGTGACATTTTTTGCAGATTTTCAAATGTCATAACTTTGTTGATTTTGCGAATATCGAGCTAAACATTGCACAGACGTGTTCAGCGTGCTGAATAGATCTTGTATGTGCAGTTAGAACAATTTTTGACGACTTGTGATTTTTCAACAAAATTAATTAAAAACCTAAGGTTATAGCCTAATTTTTTAATTAATTTAGATAAAAAATGGATTCTCGTTAAGGTATGCAGCATCACTAATAACATTTGCAACGCAAACCGTTCCGCAAAATTCGCAAAATTCGCAAAATTACGCGAGTTACAAAGCTTTGAAATTCGGATTTTTCAAAAGTGACATTTTTTTAGATTTAAAACTGCCATAACTTTGTTAATTTTATTTATTTATTTATTTATTGTTAGCGGCACTCCAAAGGAGTAAAAAAGACAATACATACAAGCAATTAAAAGCAAACACAACAAAAGAAAACAAATAAATTAAATTCTAAAATAATTATCAATCAAGGAATTCAAATAGCGACAGTTACAAATACATATGACTGGAACAATTGAAGATGGCAGATCGAATAACATACGGCAAAGAGTTTAATTTGTGGATTGCATTGTAGGGAAAGCAAGCCTTTACGGTGGACGACAAAGCACTGGTTACCTCAAAACAGAAACGTCATGGTCTGCGAATTTGATGATTTGATTAAAAAAATTTTGATATTGAAAAGACAGGGTCGTCTGAGTTTCTTATCGCAGAGGCGAGAGCCTTTAGGTGGCTAATATCAATAATATCAAAAAACAAAACAAGGAAGAGAGTTCTTAAGGCAAAACGGCGTAACATTGATCTTAAATGCAGGTCTAATGCACCTACTGTATTATATATAAGTCACTTTCATTCTTTTCACATTAGATTGGTGGGTGTTAGACCAAATTTTTAGCTGATAAACCATGACCAGGATAACTGAAGTACGGATAACAGTCCTTAAATCAGAATAGGTAAAAACTTTACTGAAGCGTTTAAGGAGATAAATTGTACAGTTGCGTTTTTTAATTAAATACTCTAAATGAGAGCCAAAGGTCATAACTGAATAAGTCTCAGTTCTGACTCTAAATGATGACTCTCAAATGTCAACGATTTTGGGCAATTTAAAATTTTTCGTAAAAATCGAAATTTTTTCGATTTTTAAAGATTCTTGGATTTAGCTAACACTTTGCAGGCTTCTTGCAAGCATTACGATAAACATTTCTAAGCAATCCGCTCCGCGAAATTCGCGAAATTACACTAGTTATAGCACTTTGAAATTTGAAGATTTCAAAGTGACGTTTTTGTCAGATTTAAAAGTTCCATAACTTTGTTAATTTTGCGATTATAGAGCTACACATTGCACATGCGTATTCAACGTGCTGCAAAGATGTTATATGCTCAAAGTCACCGATTTTGGACAACTTAAAATGTTTCGTGAAAATCGAAAAAAAACTAAGGCTTTGGTTTTTTTCGATTTTCGAAGGTTCTTGGACTTCGCTAACACTTTGCAGGCTTCTTGCCAGCATTACGATAAACACTTCTAAGCAATCCGCTCCACGAAATTGCACCAGTTATAGCACTTTGAAGTTCGAAGATTTCAAAGTGACGTTTTTGTCAGATTTAAAAGTGCCATAATTTTGTTAATTTGCTGGCGGTAAATTGTTGACGGTAAATTGCTAGCGGTAAATTGTTGGCGATAATCATCTGGCGGTCAATTGTTGGAGGTAATTTGCTGGCTGTAAATTGTTGGAGGTAATTTGCTGGCGGTTAAATGTTGGCGGAAAAAATAACATTTTTGAAAAACCCAAATTTCAAAGTGCTGTAACTCGCGTAATTTTCTGAATTTTGCAGATCTAATTGCGCAGAAATGTTACCCTTTGTGTTTTTTTTTTCACAAAATGTCACAAGTCTTCAGAAATCGTTCAACCGTCACAGACGGCATTTCCGGAGCACGCTGAACACGCCTGTGCAATGTGTAGCTGGATAGTCCCAAAACTAACAAAGTTACAGCACTTTCAAATCGGGCGTAAATTTGATAAAGTAATCCAAATTTCAAAGTGCTGTGACTCGCGTAATTTTGCGAATTTTGCAGATTTGATTGCGCAAAATGTTGTTTGTGATGCAGGTAACAAGCCTGCAAAATTTCAGACAAATCCATTTTTTATCAAAATTTGAAAAAAACAGAAGGCTATGTGTTTGCGAGCCTTTGTATTTTTTTTGACAAAATGTCACAAGTCTTCAGAAATCGTTCAAACTTGACAGACTGCATCTCTAAAGCACGCTGAACACGCCTGTGCAATTTGTAGCTCAATAGTCTAAAAACTAACAAAGTTACAGCACATTCAAATCGGACGTAATCTGCTGTCAGTACATTTATGGCGGTAAATTGTTGGCGGTAAATTGTTGGCGATAAATTTCTGACGGTCAATTGTTGGAGGTAAATTGCTGGCGGTGAATTGCGAGCGTTAAATTGCTGGTTGTAAATTGTTGGCGGTCAAATGTGGGCGGTCAAATTTTGGAGCAAAAAAATAACACTTTTGGAAAACCCAAATTTCAAAGTGCTGTAACTCGCGAAATTTGCGAATTTTGCAGATCTGATTGCGCAGAAATGTTGTTTGTGAAGCAGGCAACAAGCCTGCACAGTTTCAGACAAATCTATTTTTCATCAAAATTTGAAAAAAACAGAAGGCTATGTGTTTGCAAGCCTTTGTGTTTTTTTTTTGACAAAATGTCACAAATCTCCAGAAAATGTTCAAGCTTGACGTACTGCATCTTTGATGCACGATGAACACGCCTGTGGAATGTTTAGCTCGATAGTCGCAAAACTAACCAAGTTACAGCACTTTCAAATCGGACGTAATTTTGATAAAGTAATCCAAATTTCAAAGTGCTGTAACTCGCGAAATTTTGCGAATTTTGCAGATCTGATTGCGCAGAAATGTTGTTTATGATGCAGACAACAAGACTTCAAAGTTTCAAACAAATTTATTTTTGTCAAAACTCACAAAGTTGTGACACTTTTGCGCCTGAAAAAATGACACTTTTGAAAAATCCGAATTTCAAAGTCTCGTAACTCGCGTAATTTTGCCAATTTCGAAGATCCGATTGCACAGAAATGTTATTCGTGATGCAGGCAACAAGCCTGCAAAGTTTAAACAAAATTTATTTTTCTTCAAAAATCGACCAAAAAGAGGGGCTATAGCCTTTACCTTTTGATCAATTTTCATCAAAAATCCAAAGTCCTCAGAAAT
>JAQIWH010001867.1:0-28121 GCA_034695005.1 Cryptops parisi
AGTTTTTGAGTTTAATGCATGACACGAGTCCACTAATTCATGATTTACACATAGTGTAGACTAAGAATTATACCGATTAGAGAGCGTAAAGTATCATTCCCACTATAGCTGTTAACGTTTTAGCTCGAACTTTCCATTAGTTTACACTGGAAAGCTCGAACCAAAATGCCGCGTTACCGCTATAGTGAGAATCATGCTTTACTCGGCACTAAAAACCAATCGGAATAACATGCAACCTTATGGACAAACCATAAGCGAAATCGTCGTTTTCTCAAATTTAAGTTGATTTTTTACTTAGTTCCGTTAAGATGATCCAATTCAACCATGTCTCAATCGATTATACAAAATGTACGTTACAAAGTCGTCGATTAATGGAAGTTTCATATGTCGCTATTATGCGACGATTTCGGGACAACTTTAAGGATTACACAACATTAGTGGCGTTGTAATACGATTGTAAAAGTATTGGAAACGTAATAATGCCGTTTGATTCCGGTCCACTTCATCGGATAAAAAATAAAGTAGATCTCGGTAATGGAAAGTTCTAGAAAGTGAAAAACTAGAAGATCAATAAAGGGGACAAAGAAGCAGCTGGTTCTAAAAAAAAAGTCTCTTTTCGGATCAATTAGATTGGCAATTCGATTAGCTCGATTTTCAGAAATGGGAAAGAAATGAGGACCTGAATACTAATGGCTAACAAATTAACCCTTCAACCGATAAAAAAAACCCAAACATTTTCTTCAACAGGTATGATCAATCATTTCCATTCGAGTCGTCTTTAAAATTAATGAATACCATATTTTTCATTTGAAAGTAGTTTTTCTTTATATATTTTTCACACTTAAAAGACAAAAGTGTTAAAATTGTGTTTTCGAGATAAGTTTTAAAAAAGTCATTTTCATCTCGTTGAAAGACGTAATAAAACCACTCGGCAAAACAAGAACCGTGTAATTTTAATGTTCGAGTGTCACAAACACATAGTAAAAACAGTTAAATGAAAGTGTTGGCAGTGTTATGACTGCGTTTAAAAGGCTTTAAAACTTATTACTACCATCACTATAACTAAAAGAAAAATGTTAAAAATTAAAAACAAAAAGACTATTTCTGCACTATAAAGAAAAGTTTCAAGTGGTCATTTCTTAAGGGTAGAGGAAAAACATTTTCTTTCCTGTTAAGGAAAACATGATGAAAATATTACTTTTGATATATATTTCACGCTTCAGGTGAAGTCTCATAATAACAAAAAAAAAAGTAAAGCTTACAAAGAAAAAATAAGAGAAGATAAATGGCCACAAAAGTAACTTCTTTTCTTGTCGTTGCCATTTTGTCTTGCAAGCAGTCACTTTCATCCGCCTCTTAATCAATACCTCATTACAAAAGAAGAAGCGGGATGAGGAGGATAACAGGATGAAACAGCAAAAGGAGGAGGAGGAAGAAGAAGAAGCAGAAAAAAACGATAAGAAAAAGGATCTCGAGAAAACCATTTTAAGAACAAATTGCTTTCCGATTCGAACCACAAAAGGTTACTGAACTGTTATGATAATAATATACCATCCTCTCCTCCTCTTCCCTTAACTTCCTATAAACTTTTGCCTTGTTTTCTTTTTTTTTCGGTGTGGTGGATATATATAATAAGTATAAACCCCCAAACGTAAGAGTGTAAGTACAAAAAATTTCTGCACACCGTTTAAAGAAGAACTCTTTTGTTTGTGTATTAATGTGTGGCGCGTGCGAGGCCTCGGCGAAACGCGACAAATTACATCCTAATTGCACACATTACAGTTCGAGTCAATTACGATGTTGAATATTAGCATCTCATTACGAACGTTTAAATTGCACGGAAGCGCAATTTATAACCTAATTCAATTTACCGAGCAGGGTCGACAGTCGCAAAATAAGCTTATATGTACGTATATCTATAACTTAATCCAGCTTCCAACTTCCAACCAACCGTTTCATTAGTCACATTGTGCTATATCGGGTAACCGTCATATTGAAATAACATTTAACCCTTGAATCATAAATTATAACTAAAGCTGATATTTAACTCAAAACACAGGTGAACCTCGGTTTTACGCGAAAGTTACTTATTTCGAAACGTTTTCTCATAAATCCCAAATCGCATATGACGAAATTCCCATAAAATGGAGAAAATAAGTAAACTTTTGCGAACAATTTTCAATTGTGAGAGAAGCATTTTCGCCACAGGTGGCGTACACATTGTGGAAGAAAAACAGCAGTTGCAGGTGTATTTAGTTATTTGTGCATCACTGTCACAGAATTGCATAATAGAGAAATTATCTCACATACAAAGAACATATGCAAAAATGTATTTCGTCGTAATAGTAAAATCTCAAATACAATCTGCGAATTTATATCGTTAGACAATGACACCCTGAACTCCACCATAGCAATAAACTATGATTTCGAGTTATGAAAAGCTACCGACTACTGATACCTAGGCTCAAGAAGCTAATTGGGCGAGTAATAATAAGTGTTACAGAGTAGACTAAATAATTAGTAACCTTGCATAAATCGAGAATTTCTTGCATATGTGTATCGTATCTATCAACTAGTAAAAAAATCGCCTGACATTTTCAATTTTCAGTGAGGCAATGGAAGCAATTTGTGGACAACTGTGTCGTCACCTTCTTACCAATTGATTTTCATTGGTTGGAAAAAAAGCTGACATCAAAGTTGTCCACAAATTGCTCGAATTGTCACATCAAAATTATGTGTCAAGAGGCCAAAACAATTAAAGAAACAGCATCAATAACTGTTTGCATAAATAAAATTGAATTCACGTCTGTCAGTCAATTCAGGTATTCTTCAAAACAGTTGAAATAACAATTAAAATAATATTTTAAAAAATTGAATACGAGAAACATTTTTATAATAAACTTTTTAGCTTAACTGACTGGATACAATTTTTATGATGATAAAACCCAACATTTCGCCTTCTGTACAGAAAGGCTTTCTCAAGGGCAAAGAAAACCATAGACAACAAGGCGTTTTATCTTTGCCCTTGAGGAAGCCTTTTTGTACAGAAAGCGAAACGTTGTGTTTTATCATCATAAAAATTGTACCCAGTCAGTTAAGGTAAGAAAAGTTTATTATCAAACATTTTCTCTTATTTAATTTTATTTTTAAAATACTGTATGCTATTCAGGTTACATGGTTCAATGGTTATCATTAAATAACATATAAGTAATATAAATTACTTAATTTGTCAAGGGGTTAGAAAAGAATAGTAGCAATAAAAAATTGTGATATTAAGCAGAATGTATGAAGAAAAAAGTCTCATTCATTCTAATCTGGTTATCATTTTCATCATCATTTTCTTTCTTTTATTCTTCTGGAAACTTGTCACTAATTTTTATTAAGTTTTCTTCTTGTCACGTAGCCTCACGAGAGAGAAGATCTCCATTCTCATTTCCCTTACGTAAGAAAGAAAAAGAGACCTCAAAGGTGATGAAAATTTAATGACGAAGTTTGCATAAAAAGGGAACAGAAAAGAAAATTTGCAATTTTAGCAATGCCATGAATATATACACAGCATAACGACGACGACAATGATGAAACCAATAGAGGAAAAAAGTTCTAGTCACACGCTTATTTGAATGATTAAATAGGTTCTCGATTATGCGAATGTTATGTTCCACGCAAACCTCGAAAAAATGACACACAGAATGTTCCAAAAAAGTCAAATTTTTAACCACAGATGCTACTCGTCAAAATTAAGCAAAAAAAAATCCATATAAACATGGGTCTAGCATGATTTGAGATAGCACAGAATGAAATCACGTAATTTTTTAGGCTATTTGTCTCATTATCGTTGTAGGTATGCAAATGGTTATGATTTCCAAACCCAGTTTTTTATGGATGAACTTTATGCTTTATAACCTACTAGGGACACCTTTTATGCCGACATTTCCATGAAGTGGAAAAACGACAGCGTTCAGTCACTCGTGCATCATCGCACAAAATCGCATAAAAACGAATTATTATTTCGTTTTTTAGGTTCTCGCTTATAACGAACACTGAGAAAATGTTTGTCGTATTATTAGCGAAATAATATATAAGAAACTTGCATAAGTCAAACTTTTTCTGTAATTTGATATTTTCATAACCACTTGATCTAACCTCTAATTTTATGATCATCAATAACTACTGGGTTTCAATGACAAAAAAATTAGTTGTACAGCTTATCCATATTTAGGTTATAACGATACTGTATAACATACAAAACTGTAGCTTTAGCCTGTATACTAACCAATGTTTAAATCTAAAATTCTTAAATCTAATAATTCTTCTCAGTTAAATAATATTTTCAATGTCTAACCTATTATTGGAATGGGGATTGAGACAGAATATAGTTATTATAAGTTCATATACGAGTAGTATATAATTTTCGATGTAAATTTTACAGTATAAAAGAAAAAAACACCTAGTTAATAATGAAGTATTATACAAGTACAAATTATTACTTCTCTCGAAAATATATTATCTTCGGTTTTCCTCGTCAACCCTTTCATTAACTGACTCGTACTACACGATTATTAAAGCCGCTCTTTTCTATTTTAGAATCCAATATTCCATTTTAGAATTCAAAATTGCAATAATTTCGTGAAACTTTGCAACACGCAAAATATCGATCACCTTGCAATAACTTACACAACCTAAAATTACACGTACAAGGGGGGGGGTAGCGAGGAAAAAGAAATTTTACAAAGAAACGTCTTATTCGTAAAAAGAACAATAAATCGACACGACACGGAGCAATTTGTAGCATCACGTACCCTATAAAACAAGGCACCAAATGCGTCTTTTATAGTATACAAAAAGAAGTAAAAAGAAGAAGAAACAACATTTCCTACCTAGTAACCCAAAACCTTATACTAACTCTATAAAAAGTAAAGTCCCAAATCCCCTTCACTGTCCACACGGACAACAAACCAAACCTTCCAATTCAATTTCCACACTACCACCACCACTATAACCAAAAAAACTTTGTTCCACCGACAAAAAGAAAAATGGAAACTTCCACCGTGACGTGTAATAGTCCCCAATGAATCTTGAAAAGGATGAAACTTCTCATAAACGAAAAGCCTCTGCAAGATGAGTCCGGTTTCTTCGCAGATTTCCATCCATTGAATTTCATGGGTAAAATGGGATTACGAGCGCGTAAATTATGCATCGAAGCTCCTTCGAGAGATGAGATTGCGTGGGCGGGAGAGAAAAGATGAGTATGCATGTGTGAGAAAGAAAATTGGGATAAAAAAAAAAATTGGGATAAAATAAAATGAAAAAAAATATTTTCTGTAACACGACAGATTGAGTTTCCAACATGGACACTAAGTCTCATCCTTAATTTTTCCGTCCAACGACGAGATGAAAATGAAACGAGAAAATAACCTATTCCGACTTCTCGAGGCAAAAGCTGATAGTATTGTTCAGCGTTTTAACAGGGGTTTAGTAAGAAAAATAAGAAGAAGAAGAAAAGGGAAAGAAAAACTTTTATCTAAATGATTCGATTTGGAACCGAGCCCACACATATACACACACAAAGTGAAGTGGTTTTCCTACTATAAATGAATTTTTCAGCGTACCAATTTTGTCCATCTCCAATGTTATACGTGAATGGATTTGTTTCATTGTATATAGAACCAATTCTAAGTACTTCACGATTGTTTGAACAGCTTTACACATTTACACAAACATTTCTAGTCCAAACCAAACAGTATTAGTACTATTAATCCACCAATAGCTACATTGCCCATAGTTTCATGTAATTAATTTTAGTTTTAATTTTTGTGTTTATTTATTGTAAAACGATCCAACGGGATCGAAATAAAACACAAAGAATAAAAACAACGAAAACGTGACATAAATAAATGACAAAATTAATCAAAGTACAACACTATTAAAATAAGGATGTGGCTATTTCACAGTACTGTACCGAGAATTAAAAGGCTTTACTACGGTACTGTACCGAGAATTAAAAAACTATATCACGGTGAAAATAAACATTGGCAAACATTCTATTTCATAAAATACATTAAGATTCGATTTATGCGTCCCTAGTTCTTGTAGTTCTTATTCAGATACAAATAAGCAAATGTGTTCAGTTGATCTTTCCCACATTTTGGATATCCGTCAGTCGAGGCTCGTTTTCTGTTATTGATTGATATTGGTGTTTTGTTTAACCGACCGTTTCAGTTTTATGTTGTTTTCAATTGAAGGGCTTACCAGCATAATGGTAAGCCACATTTTTTATATTGTTCACGAGAGCCGTTTTCTTGGTGAGAACTCCATAGAGTACCATACTAGGCAGCGAAGTGATTCTGAATATTATGCTACCATTTTCTGGAAATTCCAGGTGGTGGTAAAGTAAAAAGATAGAAACGGTACTGAAGAAACCGTTTGATGTCATTTTTTGAAAAAGTGAGGCTGCACCATTATGCTGCCCGAATCTCTTCAATCGTTCAGATTATCGCTGAGGACCTCGTTCACGCCCTGCAAAACGTTCAGAATTAAAGAATCCCTTACATTTAAAAATGGTTAGATATCTCTGCGATTCATTTGAACGAAGTAGAACTAAAAGTTGTTACATCAGTCTTTGAAAAAGCTCAAGGAATGAAGACGGAAACTCACGATTGTTGACGGGGTAAAAAAGATTGTTTTGTAGAAAATAAAAGATGTACGAAACAAGTACTGGTACCACTATTCTATGTAGGCACGTCATTTTAATAAGAGAAATCCAAAATATTGATACATTCACTGCTGACGTATTTCACGTTCGGTACTTGAAGCAGGATAACTTCATAAAACATACATCACTTCAAAATTGGTCACCTAATATGTGACAATCAATGTCACCTAATATGATTGTCACCTAATATGTGACAATCAATGTGTTGATGGATACTTCTTTTGTACTCAGAACTATGAATTGTTACATGCAACGTTATTCCGAGGAAGCCTTCAATTTAAAACAATAGAAACGACAACGGCCGGTTACACAAAGCAGCAATACAAATACCCAATACAAATAACAGCAAACGTGCCTGTGCAGAGTCGTTCAGACCGACTGACGGATATCCAAAATTTGGGAACGACCACCTGAACATTTTCTTATGAGTATTTGAATAAGAACTGGAAGGACTAGAGCGCAATCGAATGTCAATGTATTTTATGAAATAGATGTTTGTCAAACGTTTATTTATACCTTATACCTTGAAATAGCTTTTTAATTCACGGTACAGTACTATGATATAATCTTTTAATTCTCGGTACAGTACCGTAATATAGCCACATCGTTAAAATAAACATAAAAAATAACCAAAAGGTAAATTATATTGTTTACATACTGTATTTACGCAATGATGGACACCAACTACTTTAGAAGTGATTCAACTACAACTACTAACTACAGGTATTACTAAATAAAGTAATTTTAGCTACTAATTAACTACAATTGTGTAAAATGAATTACTTTTCTAATTACTTTAAAGTAGTTAACTAATTGTAACTAGAGTCCTATTAGAAGGACTCTAGAAATTTCTTTAATTTTATGAAAAATCATAAGCTTCTCAAAAGTGAGTATTCCCAAATGTTTACATGTGTGATGTGCCTATTATTCCCTTAATAGAAAAATATAAACAAAATGTGTATATAGAACATCAAAAAGTCTCGATTTATGCGATTTGCGTTGAGCAAAAAATCACGCATAAATCGAATATTGTGTGTTTCAAAATCCCCACACAATGGAAAAACTACATCGAACAATACCAGCGTGAGAGACAACATTTGCACCACCACGTGGCGCACACATTGTAGAAGTAAGCAAAAGTTGCAGGAGTATTAAGTTATCAACCCCACAGAATCGCATAATAGCGAAATTTACTCGCCTAGAACGAGAACCTTTCTGTCGTTGCATTTTAGGTGAATCGCATATGATAAACTCGCATAAATCCGCGAACTCCCGTACTAATGACTATTCCAAGTAAGCTACAGCATTATGAATTGTACAGTATTGTATTGAGTGTTGTAACATTAATTAATATAGTACCATAGAAAACCTATTAGTATTACTGTACTCGTATACAACGTTCGCAAAGACAACGTTCACAAAGACAACGTTCACAAAGACAACGTTCACAAAACCTAAAATAGATCGATAAGGTTTTCAAGTTTTCTAACAAATGGCCTGTCATTCAATGAAGCCATTTTAAAATATAACTTTCCTAATCAATAGTAAGTCTGGAATTGTTCATTAAACCACAATCTAGCTTTCCTGGTCAAATGAAGAAAATAAAGAGAAAAAAAAGTTCAGCAAAGCAAATTAAATTCGCGTTATTATAGCTTCCATTTCATCGATTTGTCTTCTCTTGCTTATGGGCCAAGCAGTCTTTCCCAACATTCCACACGATAAGACTTTCCACCACTAAAGACGTTCCACTACCAAAGACGTTCTACTGCAGAAGACATTCTACTAACCGGAGACGACTTTACGCACAGCGTTGGTGAATCTCTGGAGAATTAATGACTCGTATAATCGCAAGCTAATGGAGATGATTTCCTCTTTTCTCAACCATTCTATCTTTCTATATAGACTTTTGTTTCCCTCCAAGCATGCTTTTACCCGCCAAATGAAAATAACAAAAAAAAACCGTCCATTCCAAAAAGAAAGCGTGATAAATGGGACACACAAAACAGAAGAGAAAAATCGTAAAACGTAGCCAAAACACAACCACTCAAGTTCCATATTATTCCGCTCGGTTTGTGGTGTAACAAGATCTTTTCAACCGAAATCAATAACAAACAGACTCTAATTAGTTTCCCCCTATTTTTTTTTAATGTTTTAAATAATTAATTAAAAATAAAAAATTTGGGAACCACACTTCGGCGACACTGTATTTAAAAGACAACCGACCGTTCTGTAATTTCGGCTTTTTTTGCTCTTCTCTTTTCAATGTTTAGGAATTTCTTTTCTGTATAGAAAAAGAAAGTCATCCAAACTTAAAAGGAAGCCATTGGCGTGGAATGAATGAAGCAACTAATGAAGACGTTTCTCCTATCTCCAATGAAGGAAATGAAGACTCGCCAATTGTCGTTGTTGCATCAGCTGCATTTTCTTGTTTCGAACGATGGGTTCGATCATTAGCCTTTCGTAGTGATTTCGAACGAAATTGCTTCGACAACAGATGATGAGCAATAAAAAAATTTCCAATAATGCAAAAAAAAAAACTTTTTTCTCAAAATGCAAAATAAACAAAGATATATATATATAGTTTTACTTGCCAATTAGCAGCTTCATTTGCCATCCATAAAAAAAGTATTCGTATTCTTCGAATACTTTCTTCGATTTCTTATAATTCGTAAAACGTATTCTTTGCAGTTTTATTATTATAAAGAAAGAAACTTGCAAGTTAAGTTAATAAAAAGCTAATTTTGCTGACGCTGCCCAATGAAATATTCTGTTCGAATTACTAACTTTGCAGAAACGCAGTCAAATTTCCATTGGTTTTCGATGAACATCATATTTCTTTTGTCACCATTTAAAAAAAATGCTTTTAAAATATACAGTATTTTATTTATATCATTGTATGGTACTTTCTGGTTATAGCGGCCCGTCGGATGTTGCTATTTCTTGTACTTGGTTATGGGTTTATTTTGCAGGTTAGGTTAGGAAAACAAAACAAAATCATACATTTAATATGTTTCTTTGTTTTTCCTAACCCAACTTGCAAAATAAACCCAAGCAGTCACTGGTTCATTTTCATAGAAGGAAAATGAACCAGTTTTGCAAAAAAATTCAACTAGTAGACTGTCCTCAAGTTGCGGGCTAATTTAAAAATGCAATTACGAAGTTATTCCAAATATCGTGCTAATTGATGATTGCATTTACGCCGTTTTTCCAAAGATCGGTATCCATTGTTTTGGAACTGAAGTAAGCAAGTGAAACAACCAGGAAGTGAAGCGACAAAAGAAAAGAAATGCCAAAAAATGAACGATTTACAATAGTCGCGTTCTACAGTATATTCTTGTTCCAAAAAACTCCGAAAGTCCAAATTATATGCAACCCAACGCCTTTTTTATATACACTAGTCTAAAACGATTCAATTTATGCATTTTAAGAAAGAACGGCATAAGTGTCTTTGATCTTTTTTTTTTACCTAACTCAATTAAAGTACAGTTGTTATACCTCAATATCTGAAGATTTTTAGTATACGTGATCCGTACGTTTTTGATTTGATTACTAGATTGACATTCATTAAAATTAAATAGTACATTAGTTGATTTAGTACACTATTTGATTTACACTTAGTATACTGTATTTGAATTATAGCGTTAGTTTATATCTAATAAACGCGTTTACACGATAGTTTTGGCGATAGTATTGTCATGACAGCGACAGCTATCTTCGTGTAAATGAGGCTTCATATACAGTAATATCCAAACTATATGTTTTAATTGTACAAAACATCAAAAATTAAATATTAAAGTTGACATTAGATATCATTTACACGAAGATAACTGTGGTGATAGTCGCTGTCATGACAACAACTATCGCCAAAATCATCGTGTAAACGCGTCTTTAGTTTACTAGACGGCGTCAATTTCTCCATAGATAATACTACTAATAAATGTTTATTAAACATTCATTAGTATACTACTATACGCTTATTAGTATACGTTTACTACTAATTGTTGTTTAGCTTACTGTAAGTTCAGGTTCAGAAATTATACAAAGCATTTACCACACTGCTGGGTGTCCTCGGTAGAATTGCAACTGGAAACAAAGGTGAGTTTGGCATAATGTGCAGGAAATGATTCACAAGAAACAGAAGCATCGAGACGTATCACAGTTCGATCAATTACAGACGACAACGTGGAAGCTGAGGGAGATAGCGATAACGATAAATATGAAAACAAGGAAAATCAACGAGAAAAGGAAAAGTACAACTAAGGAAAAGTAAAACTAAGGAAAATTACAACTAAAAGAACAAGGATTTCGACACACCACTCGGGAGTTTCACTATGTTGAATAACAACAACAACAATAGGGCTTATTAAAATCTAATTTGGTCATCGCGAAACCGGGATATTTCGAGACAAGCAATACGACACCGGAAACGTTAAAAGCATTAAGGTTTCAAGAAGAAAAGGAAAATGAATAGATTGCATTTCGGCTATCTAGCTTTTCGAAGCCAAATGCATTTCGAGGCGAAATTGAGCATTCCGAGCGAATGGTTAGCAGAGACGAAAAATGTGGTTAAGGGTTCGCCAGCTCTACTGGCCCCGTAACTTTAATCATGAGTTAGAGCCAATGCCACGCGACAAGATATACGAGTTCAACAGTGGTGAAATTTAGGACCCCCATTGGAGGCCATAAAGACTTCATTTCACGTCCGCTCCCTAGCGACCAACACTAGTGGCGGTGTTTACCCTTTCATCACTAAGGTATAAGCTAGTAGTGTAGATGAGAACCCTCATCCCCCATCCCCACCCTTCGTACTCTAGACGTTAATTTCCACATGCACATCCAGAATGATCCCGAAGGAAATCCCATCGCGACCGAGGTAGCAAAAGGACGTCGTTAATGCGGAACTCTCCGTTGGGTTGTTAGTTTCGCAAGATATACCAACAACATGATCAAATGTTTCAGGAAAAAACGCTGGACTCCTCCTCAAGACAAGTTCACTCACCGTGCAAGTTTTGCTGCGAATATCCAGTCATAAGAGGACGAGCTTCTTCCCTCTGAGCCTTGAGACTCTTTCGACTGAGAGCAGACTGAGGACGGGCATCATTGGCTTGGATGAGGGTAGGCGTTTGTCGTTTAACCCTTTGCTTCTGCTCCAACAGCTGTTTCTACAATATAATAAAAAAAAAATGCATTTTAGTTATTGTAGTTAAGATATCTATTATTTCTACATACAAGCTGTGCTACAAGAAGTTCAAATTTTCATCCGTTATTTTTTTTTATACACTACAAACTCAGTCATCATCCAAATGTGATGGGACCAAGCCTATTTCAAATAAACCGAAATTCGGATAATCCGGCAATTCAATGTATATATACGGTTGGTATTAAAAAGCCAACAGTGTTATTCAAGTTATACGTGAACATTTAATGAACAATATGTATGTACAGTATTGTTTTTTGTTGTTTTGCGAGCCAGGAGGGTTTAAAATAAAAATACAAAGAAACATTAGAATTAAGCAGAATATTAAAGCATAATGAAAAGTATGCTATATACAATCTGCAATTTTGCTTGTCTAATTTTTGGGGTTCAGTACCATAAGAGTGGTTAAGTGGTTATTAATGATCATTTGTTTGACAAATTATCAATAGGTATCGATAATTTTCAAAAATGTATTGATTTTTATATTGAAATGACATATTTTTTACCAAATTCGGATAAACCGGAATTTCGGATTATCACGATTCGGATAATCGAATTTTTAGTGTATACGAAAAGCTAGAGTTTTGCACTGAAACAAATCCTGGTTCAGATTTGAACTTCCCTTCTACATGCATGTACACTTGTACAGAGTGACAATTATGTACAGTTATCGCTTTAATTTTGAGTATAAGAACAAGTATTAGATGTCATTTTGTCAAATAATACTATTTGAATTGCCCGCAACTGTTAATTTATATCTTACTTCACAAGATGGCGCTACTTCCCCTAGATAATATTTTCACCCCTAAATAGTAAAACAGTACTGACTAGTACATAATAGTAGAACTTATACTTTACTATAAATTTTACTGAACTTTATTACCTTACATTAATTACTCTTGACTACTGTATGCTACATTATTACAAAAATGCATTTGATCAACCCAATACAACTTTTCATCGTTTCGAAGGTGCTTCAAGTGAATGTGTGAAAAAAGCAAAAATAATTATGACATATTTAATTCAGCTTTCATTATTATCGTTGTAATTGTAATTTCTTTATTTTATATTCAATCTTACTAATAGTGGTACTTTCCAAAACGTAACCCCCACAGGTAAGTTCTTTCTTAAGACACACCTTTCAAAAGTGTTTTTATCTTGAAATAAGATGAATTTCTTAAGTAAAATTCGCATGTCACGTCAACCAAAAAACGTAAAAGAATTTTCTTTTCCTCATGGGGTCGATCACCCATAACTAACAAAAATTCGATTACCCAAATTTTATGAAAATAAATTTATCCTAAATAAGTTCACGATACCTTCAATAACAAAGAAATAAGTAGATTTCAAATTCCAAAATCAATAAAACTAACTTATGATAGGATCCATCTGCTGGAGTTAAGGCCAACAACAAGTAATTAAAGTCTCTTCCGCTAGAAGCCTTTCAATTCAAAACACCGACCAAAATAAAATAAAATCATTCCTTTTGATCATCTCATTTTCCGAATTCAAGCCAATCATCAAAATGGAATCCAAACAACCATCATCATCATGGCAAATAATTTGATTTTTCTTTTTCTACATTATCCAACCAAAAAACAAAGAACTCGGAACAAAACAATAAATTTTACCTCGCATAGTGGGGGAACAAAAACATGGAAAACAATTAGCATTCGTCTACTTTTATGTCGACTTAAAAACACACACAACCAACAAAAAAGAAATTTAAATGGAAAGAGAACTGGAAACTTTGCTAACTTATTCCACCAAGTGGAAATGTGCAATAAAAATTCAGATTTGCCAACCGTTTCCAAAGGGGGTGGGTGGGGTGTGTGAATAAGTAGTATTTCAGTTTAAAGCGGAGAATGAAATTAATTTCCACATCACTCGTCCACATGACCTCTGCTAACAAATCATCACTTTATCTGATTTTGCATCACGGTCCTTTTTCCCTCTGATGCTAAACTGCGCTAGAACGCAAAATGACATTCGTAAAATGGTCTCGTTACAACAAACTTACAACCCTCACTTGGAACAAACTTGTATAACACCGTCTCGCAAAACTGAGACGTAAAAATATAGGAAAATAAAAATAAAAACATGGTGCACTAATTAAACTCATCAGTAATGCAGTTTGTAAGGAGAAAATGAGGTCTATTTTTCTTGAGGGTGAATTAAATGCTCGTTTTAGGGTGTGTTTTTTTTCTCAGATATATAAATGGTGTAGATATATATATATAAAAAAAATAAAAACAAAATGGTAGGAAAAAAAAAAGATGAAAGCAAAATCTCTCTCGAGTGCAAATTAGAAGTTCATTCGTGAAGAAAAAATTGGAATTAACTGCACTACTTAAATGAGTTAACGACGTCTTCTAGAGAAACTGTATTTTAATGTGGTTTTGCAAGAACATCAAGTCACTTATCATTTGAGAGGAAAAGTGATCCTCTAGTGATATTTTTGCTCCAAAAGTGAACCAAATTTTTTTTTTTCATTTTCTGTGTTAAATGATCTTCAAAGATTTAATTACTTCCTCTATTACAAAAATTCTCGTGTTTTTTATTTGCACAATAGTATGAAAAGATGCTGCAGACCTAATGGGAAATGCCTTAATCTGCAGTGAAAGTTCCAAGAACTCACATGACGTCAATATAATGAAAATCTCTACATTTTTTCTTACCGAAACCGATAAAAAACCTAAATTCAAACTACTGAGAATTTCCAAAAAATTTTACTTTTAAAAATGTTTATTTAATGCACACAATATAAAAGAAAGTTGAAATTAATAGAAGTTCCAAGAAACTTGAATTAAAAACAATACACTAAATTAAAAACACGCTTTATAACGTATCGTATAATACAAATATAAATATTTAAAGTGCACTCACGTTATTGAAAGTCAATTCTAGTTACATGTATTCGGAATATTCAAAGAGTTTTAAGAATGTGTCATATGGACTGCTATTTTATGCTAGCGTGATTGCCAAAGCGACAAAAAAAATATGATGATTTATGATTTCAAGTTGTTTTGCGAGACAAGCTCCATGGCAGTTGATATTGAAACTCGTATTGAAAGTCGAGATATGTGAGAGAAGTGGTTGTCAATAATTTACAAGAGAAGCGCGAATAGAACGTCATTCGAATTTCCGCAGTTAGATGGCATTCTTATCACGTCCATCGCGTGATGAAATATGGAACTAAAAAATATACCCAAAAAAACAAGAAAAAATAAAAAACTGGAAAAAAAGAGTCCTAGCCTGAACCGAGAGATCTTACAGCTGACATTTAATAACATGACAACACACAAAAAGTGGCAAACAGCTCAATACTATTTCGATAACTAAATTTTCTAAAGTCTGTGAACGTTGGTCTATTGGTAACAACAAAATGTTTGTTGATAACAGCAAACATTTCAAATATCCAATCCGACAAATAATTATACTGTATACAGTATAATTTAAATAAACTTGATACAAGAGGTTCTTGATTTATGCGATGGCTAAGTTAAACACAAACATTGTCTAAACTGAAAATCGCTTATTCCGATGAAGGGACAACGTTCAATCACTGGACATCAAAAGTAAAGTCGCATAAAAGCGAAATTTTATTTCATGCAATGAGCATCTGGTCTACAAACCAAGCTATTTTCACTAAATTGACTATGTTTTGGAGCAAATAGCTTGTAAACGTGCTTTTCGCACTGAGAGTCAGCACGTTTTTAACAAAACTCTTCAATACAAGCTATTTGCGCTGAATTCGCCATGATATTTCGATATCTCTCATCCAAATCATCACATATAAAAAAAACTCATCTAAATCGAGAATTCTTTTAGTACAAACCATCAGGTCTTTATGTCTACAAACATATTATTCGGCTGTTTTTATGGTACAACAATATGAAACCACCAAGAATGGTAATGCCGTACATTCAGAGAAAGTTCCACTTCCATTTAGGAAAAATGAGAAATACCGTACCAAAATCGAAAAAATTAAAAGAGGAAAAAAAAAGTGGGAAAAGTTCACTACAGCCAATTAATTTTTATACGCCAAGTGGAATTGGATCCTCTAACTGAAAGGTAAGCAATTCTCTTCGACACATCAACGCTGCAAAGAAAAATCTGTCCCAATTTTTTCCTATTCCTTTCACCTCCTCCTTCCCAACTTGGTGGTTATATCTATGGTCATGAGGGGTTCCAATCATCTCTTGAATCATTCATTTCCCATAGCCTCCTCGAGAGGTGACTTTTCCTACCAAACATTCTCCTCTTCTTTCTCGACTTTCTCAACGTTATTACCACCACCAACCAACTCCTAAAAGCCTTTTCCTTTCTCAGAGGTGAGATGAATTTTTTACACTTATCTTTTTGGACCACCGGTCACATGAACTTTCCGAATAGCAGATTGTTCAAGCAAAGTAAACTACCCATTCCCAGAGGGTTTTTTATATAGGTATATATGAGACTATGTATCAAGTACCTAAAAAAAAACACATTTTTATTGAGTGATTTCTCCTTTTAAAACTTTTATTCAAGTTAAAAGTGCTGAATTGGTAACTTTCTTAGTTTGTTTTTTACTAGTAGAAACGAAAATTGCCGAAAATTGTCACAAATTTTGAATAGGAATAATATTCTTGAAAAAAAGTTCATCGGTTGATTCAATGTACAAAACAAAATTGGACTTACAAAAAAATGACAGTTTAAGGAATTCGTTAAGATTATTCATGTGCAGAAAAGCATTATGAAAAGAAAAGTAATTTTTCATTTGAATTTTTTTCACAGTTGGCTCTCCATCAATTTTTCACCCATGAACTTGGCCAATCAATAATTTCAAAAGCTACAGTAATAGGAAAATCCATTTTACACGTGTGCCAAGCAAAAGGAAAATTAAACGACTATCGATTCGATAAAGGCAATCATCCAATAGGATTATTATTATTTTTTTCTCTTTAGTTTATGAAAAGCAGGTCACGTCCAATAGACAATAATAAACGAACACACCACCGATAAATACCCAACACGTTAGGTAATTATAGAGAAAAGACACTCACCACTCGTTCAAAATTCAATTTGACACACCGCAAAGCTAACGTGACACGTCACCTAATTTAACCAACCTAACTTAATTATACCACCTAACCTGAAATTAATTTAATCACCGGACCACCCTCAATTGTAATGTAATCCAAAATGAAAACTTTTATTACACAGGCCTAATCAAACTTATGAATTATGGGTTTTTTCATCAACAGAAATACCAGGGTTGCATTATTCGTCAACGGTTCTTAGGAAAAAAACAATGTGAAATGAAATGAATCAGATTGCAAATGAGTCTGACATCATTTGCATGTTTGAATATCCTGTGCCAACGTCATTAAGCAACAAAGTCGTAGCAACGTTGTCATTAGCTATACGACGCCGTCGCAACGTTGCCAATGACAACGACGACTACGCACGTAAACGAATGCAATCCTGGTGGAAAATCGTAATGCAGTACCGTAGTCAGGTAACTTTACAGTTAATGTTAGTGACTGCACAAAATAAAAACACCAAAAAACCAAATGTATTTTGCTGGAAAACGAAAGAATAAGTAAAGGTTCGTGGAACAATACCGAGGAACGAGCCCTGGTGGAAAATTTCAATACGAATACATTTGTTAGTGTAAAAAACTACAAAGAAAGTTTTCAGAAAGCCAATGCAAATTGTTGAAAAACCTACCTAGATAAACATTGGTAAGCAACCAAGTTGGAGAATTGTTAACAATACCGAGAAACGCAACCGTGGTGAAAAATTGTAATGACTAGTTACTAGTTAAGATCAAGTGTCACGATCAGTCATGTCTCTCCGACATCTTCTGAACAGTCATCTTTCTGCGTAGTATGCCTGTGCAATGTAACAAAAATGCTCTTGATTGGTTAAAGCGCAAAGACACAATCAACCAACCAATCAAGCTGTTCGTGTAGGTCATGACATAGTGATGTCAGAAAAATGACTTTTTGGACGATGCCAGAGCGACATGACTGATCGTGACAATTGATCTTTAGTGTTTTACGTGCCAACAGAGAAGGTTTTCAGAACGCCAATACAATTGCTGAAAAACCTATGCAAACGTTGGTTAAGCTAAGCAACGAAGTCAGAGCAACGTCCAACGTTGGTTAACCTGATGGAAGTTGTAATAACTGAATAACGTCAAACTGACTGTGCGTAAAAACTTTTTTAGCCTCAAAGTTGGGCAACTTGAGAAAAGAAAATGAAAAACCTAAGACTAAGTTGAAAACTTGGCACAAAGTTGGAAGTAAAACTACATCTCTATGACCCCTCAAAACTGTCGATGTTTCCGGCACGCAAAGGCGTTTGGGATCGAACAAGAGCTCCGCTAAGGGATTATGGGAAAGAAAACGGGCTTTGGAAGTGCTCGAGGCCAAGACACCCTCGGACGAGAGGAAAAGTAAACGCGCTCAGGCAAACGAATGTAAATGTCGAATTAGCGCTAGCGTGGCTTTAAGGAGGAGGAACTTTTGCATTGGGAGAAAAAAAAATGGGGGAATAGTAAAAAAAGAAACTGAACTTTTTCCGAAGCACCTATAAGTTGAAACGAGTTAAACGAAAAAGGTAAGAATAGAAGGAAAGAAGGGAGTTTGCCACTCGAGCGGAATCAAAGGTACCATAGTTTTTTTTTATATATATATTCTCTTTTTCCTCCTTTCGTTTTCTATCTCGGAGGCAAAAGCAGAGTTGTCGTTAAAAAATCCCCTTTGATTCGTGAAAATGGAAGTTGCTAGAAGTACTACTGTACTTTTTTTCTCCTCTTGGCCTTTCTTTGGCACTTGGCACCTGTTCGCTCGAATCGTATTTCCGCTTCCTGTTGAAGAAAGGAGTCAATCAATCGTCAGTGATGATGACTGCTACTGATGGATTTCTTCTCGCCAAGTGCATTACTGAGGTCCCCAAATCTCCGAGGGAAAGTGAGAAAAAATAAAAAAAAACAGGAGCACCAAGTGCACTAAATTCTCCAAAAAATATATATATATAAAAATAAATGGTCAATAGCAGAAAAAAGAGGGGTCAACCGACTGGCTTCCAAGAGTCTTTACTTTCTTTGTCGTAACCAATGTACCAGAAATCAATGTTTTTTGGACAACAAAGAAACGAAAACTTCATTTGATACACAAGACCTAAATCAAGCACAAAATGGTTGCAATTTGGTGCGAAAACAAGTTCAACTATGAAGTCCTCGAGAAGATGGAATCGTTTACATATTCAACTTTGTAAATCAGCCAGTCTTCCAATTAACATTACAACTTTTTCTACCTTGATCGATTGTTACTTGTACTTAATTTTTTGCAGTTCTTATGTTTTGTATTTTTTGACCCACATTGGCTTGTAAGTCTGTAACTGCTGTAAATAATAATAAAAATACATGCGTATTTTGCAATTACTTTACGAGAGAAATTCTCCCACATGCTCGTTATATGCGAGAAAGTTTTGCTATTATGCCATCGTTTGTGCATAAGAGTGACTGAACACTCGCGCAATTGCTATTTTTCTTCAACGATGTACACCACTTGTGGCGCAAATGCTGTCCCTCACGCTGAAATTCTCTGCTGTAGTTTTTTTCTTTCTTTTATAAAAATTTCGATATACAGAGTGGTGCAAAATTTCCCTTGATAATTAGATATACTGAAAGCCACCGATACTGAACATCCACTGAAAAAATCGTAATAACACGTAACGTATCCGTTGCCATGTAAATGTGAAGATGTATTTCAGGATTTTATTTTATTTCATCTTCCAATTAATGAACACAACTAACACCCAAGTGACTTTCGCCTCATCCGGTATACAGGGTATACAAATTTAGATTTATAAGAATTTTCGTACAAAGTAACCCTCGAATTAATCGAGTGACAACTTTAATTCAAAATGCTACGACGTTATACCGAGACATAGTCTTGCGTAGTCTGAATAAATTCGACATGTTCGCAAACGCAAACACGTTTTGACTTCGAAATAAGTCTTTTCAAATCCCTCTCTTTCTCAAAACCACTTGTGGAGATGTGAGATTTTACTTGAAAACACAAACAAACAAAAAGACGATTCACTCGAGCTTAAATGTGACAAACCGGTGGACCAGTTGAAGACAAAAGCGGAAACAACCAACACAGCCACTCCCGCGCTAGGCTTTACCACAGACTCTAAACCTACACGTTTAAATAATAAAAGAAGCTCTCGCAAAACGCCTTAACACGTCAACGTTCACCATCATCAGCAAAACGTGCTCGAGTGACCAACGTGAACCGACTGCTGACGACGATCCTTTAATCCTACGTTGAAGCAATTACGGAAATTGCCACCATCAAAATTACACTCTGCGGTTGGTGTACACCTATATCCTAGAACATGTTGGATATAACTTCGTAAAGCTTCTAACTACTCCAGTCGGCTTTGGAGAGAATAACGCGCGACAAAGGTGGCCATAAGATACCACACGTCCAACAACTACTACTAACTCCGGACTAAATGTACACACACGCCATCATCGTGCAGAACGAACAGAGCGAAAAAGTGAGATGTTTTTAACGCCAAGGAAAACCTTAAAGAACGAAATGGCTACGATGCAGCTGCGTGGCATCGTTGGCGACAAACGAGCCTTCACGAGCGACTAAGTTGCCTTTTCGCGACCAAGATCAAGTCGTCGTTCGTCTTTCTAACATTTTTTTATTAAGCTGAAAATTTATGAACAAAGAAACTTGGCAAGAAAACTTTTCAGAGAAAACATTCAAGTGTTTACTACCGAGAGCAAAGTTCCCAGCTTAATAATCCAGAATGCCAAAAGTCACTATTCTTGAGAAAAAACTGACTACTATGCAAACTCCCTTATTTGTGTATATCGTGAAAAGATTGTAAGTTACCATTTCCAACACCTACATACCCGGTATGGTCACCGAGTATTAAACATACCGAAACTAAGAAATCAGGAGAAAAAAATATATTCCAGATATTGCTGAAAGCTTATGATCAATAGAGAACTTAGATAGGAAAAACTTTTCAGAGAACTTTTAAAATATTTGCTGCCTAACTAAGATTCTTGATTAAAAATTCAGAATGCCAAATGTCATTAATTTTGAGCAAATATTAATTAATTGCTATCAAATTACCCATTAGAATATATCGTACAAGTCAATTGTATACGATATATAAATTATACTGTAGACACTTCCAAAACCTACATAACCATATTTGGACTTCGAGTAACAAGCATACAAGAAAAATAGAAAAAAAATTATTGGAACACTGTAAATAAACGTTTAAAGTACGAAAACCAAACAAGGAACTAGCATCTGGATAAAGAGTTTTTGTTTAGAAAAACCTAACAACATGACCTAAAATCGTGACCTGCACAATATATAAACTCATCAAAGCCATTAACAAAAAACAAACGAAAGTGAGCTTAGACAGCTGTCCACTTGTTGACTTCAACGTATTTATGGAACATGATTAAGCGTTTCGCATACAACTTACTTCGCCAGTTATAATCGGATAACTGGCGAAATTCTCATAACTATACTTTCTCTTAAAGTTCTCTTAATTTCTCTACAGTATATTATCGAATTGAATTAAAGAAACATTCTATCATGTCAGCAAGTTATCTTTACACATCGTATCAATAGGGGGAATTTTAATGTTTATTGTTAATATTACACTCTCAAAGAGTAAACCAATACAGATTACAAATTATATTCCATGTAAGATATGTTTCCACTTTGCCTTAAAGCGGATGCGAAGATTAGTACAGTTTGAGTTAGCACAAAGAATTGAGAGTTTCCTGATAGAAGCCGATTCCAGTACATAGTATTATAGAGAAATCGGTTAATGGAATTTTCATTAGAAGAAGTCAAATAGTTGATGGTGATTTAATCTTGTAAACGGGTAGAAAGGTCCTTTACAAGAAATTGTTGTGAAAATTGTAGAGGGTAGTAGAGAATTGTAGAGAATTGTCATACATTTGCATAGGAGCAAAAAAATGGAAAATATCAGAATTTTGAACCGTGTAAAAAAACGTCAAAATCAAACTATTAAGCACGTAATGTGCATAAGAAATGTATACCACTTGTTAGGTATATCGTGAAAGGTTATGACGTCAAAATGGCATGTACACATTAGGTTAAAAAAAACAATTTAGTAAAATATACCTAAACAACATAACCAGCTTTTATCAGACAACAAATCTGAATACTCTCAAAACGAAGAAAAAAATGGAAATACTGTACAAGCCTTGTATGATATTACACTTTTTTTGTGATACAGGGTGACTCACGTAACCACACCGAGCGACTTCAATTCCTAATGCACTAATGCCTATTATAAATCATATCGATACGGAAATCTAGTTTCAGGAATGTACAGGCGGTGCTCGCTTCGTGCGAAAGCTACGTTCTGCGAAAACGTCACATAAATCAAAATCACATAAATTGAAATCCCCATAAAGTGGTAAAATTCAACATTGTCACTTTTACCTACGGCATAAAATCGCATAATAGCGAGATTTCTTCTCCTATAACAAGCACTTTGGAGGATTTATCTCGTCATATATTGTAGTAGCGAATTAAAATAAAGAAAAATTGCACATATGATAAACTCGTTCCAATCGTGGAGACTAGCTGTACTTTTTATAAAAGAAAATAAAACACTACTTCTCTTCTCTCTTTTTAACTAGTGACAAAGTTTATTAACTTTTTCGTTAACTCTTTTTGTTAACTTCCAAAACGAGCGAGAAAAATTGAGTGGTTTAAGAGTTTCACCCTGTCCAGTGTGAACACGTAATCCGAGAAAAGTTAAAGCACTCTCTACATTATGACACAAAGACACACATCATGCGGGAATAATGGAATTATTGAAGTGAACAAAAGGTCAAGAAATCAAAGGTCGAGACCCAAGACTCACCATTAAAATGAGGAAGAGCGGCATTATCTGGCGACAGAGGGCCAACATGAGGCTTTGAGCAACAGAGCTTTGCACTTTTACACACCGACAACAAGAGGTGATCGTGTGGTGTGGACAAATGCTGGCAAGTGACGACGATGACAGTGCGTGGGCGAAATGAATTTTTCCCTTTTTTCAGGGCTCGGCCACCTTTACCAACAACAACAATAGCAACAACTCGTATCGGTCAGTCACATAATCTCCTCGTTCTCTCGCACACACAAAGCGACGATGATGCTAATGAGTAGTAAGAAGTAGAACACTCCATCGATTTTATAAACCAAACATCATTTTTTTTTTATCCTCTCAGAAAGAAAAAAAAACAGTTTGGCATAACACATAAATATAAATATATATAAAGATAAACCAAAAAGTTCCACGCACAAAAAAAATAAATAAAACCACAAAAAAGTAACGCTCACGCAACGTTTTGATTTGGTGAAGAACGAGGAAAACGTAGTCTCGTCATCATCATCGTCGTTCGCACCAACTATTCAAAGTTCCGAAAAACACATGGACGATTGCCAGGTGATAGATAAATGGTACCTAGTCACGATACGCTTATTTTTCGTCTTTGATCCGAAGTAACAACAACCCCCAGGGTACGGGTTTTTTTTTTGTTTATGGTTCCATTTTTGTTTTACACGACTATTAAATGTAGGCGGTTAAGTACGTGGGGAAAGGGTGGGCTACAAGGGCGAGTCACCCACCTCCGAATCTTAGAAACGCACCAACGTTTTTGAGAGAACAAAACTGGTCGGTTTCTCCACGTGCTCGCGTCGACATCACGTGACCCGGGGCGGAAGCAACCACTCCCTACCGCCCCCACCCCCTCCTTTGCTGGTCGTTCACACGAACCAGTCAGCCAATAGGAGAACACCAATCTGTATCAGCTAAGCCTTACAACACAGAAGCGGCGTATACGCGTTTCTTTAATAAACAGTTTCCATTAAAACACGACTCACTAGGTATTGTGCGTTATCTTCTATCTGTACACTCGACACAAAATGGTAAACATCATTTAAGTTCGGGGTTCCGGCATGCAGGAGGGGGGGGGGAACTGCAGATGTGTATTTAGCGCTCAAAACAATTTTAAAGTGTATTAGCAAATTGTTGTACAAATTTTAATACAGTTACTAAACTTTAAAATTAGTTATGCGTTAATTCCAAACTTGCATACAGTATATAAAAACTTCTCATAAAATGGAAGCGAAAGCACATATACTGTACAACAAAACTAGCATAAAACAAGAACTCATTGTATCGATTTACGTCCAACTAACTGATTGTATTAAAAAAACAAAAGACATGGTGCCTTTAACAGCTTCTTTGCATAGTTTTGCATTGTGAAGTTTCCATTGCTTCACTGCAAGGCACGCGCTGTGTTTAGCAGTGAAGCTCAACAATGGCTCGTGCATTACTGAGAAGCAAACTATCAAAAGGATGAAAAATCGATATATGGGAAACCACTTTCTTTTGTCAAAATTAAATAGATACGCACACACAACAAACCTATTACATTCACACATTAAATTCAATTTAAGTGAGGTTTCAGCTTGAAAAATTCCATTTACACAAACTCCTCGATTCCACTCGTCCATCCAATAAACCAATTGTAAAAGAAACTTGCAATCGCAACTCTAATCTTATTATGAATAGCTAGCTATTTCGTCGAGAAAGTCAATCGAAACGTCTTTTTTAATCAAACGAATTAACATTTTTTTCGAGCAATGCGTTACATTAATAAGCTGAACTTAATTAAAATTTTATACAAAAACGGCCGGAAAAAAATCTACATTACTGATCCAACTACAATTCCGCGAGTATAGAAACGTTTTCTTCATAATAAATTGACTTTTCAAAAAATTTATTAAAATTAAATTATTTTTTTAATACTTAAAGACTTATTATATTATTTTCTTATCAATTAGACATTAAAAAAAAATTCAACTGTAAAGGCCATCTGACACGGGCAATTTTTGTTTAGGAAATTCAAGCAATTTTTGGAAAATTGCGACATCTTCTTGCCCAGCGCAAGATGATGTCGCCAGTTTTCAGTGGCGACACTAAAAACTGGCCAGCTGGCCACTGAAACTTGCCAGCCAGTTTTCAATGGAGTCTTGCCACTGAAAACTGATTGGCAAAAGCTGACGTAACAATTGTCCACAAATTGCTTGAATTGGCTAACCAAAATCATGTTTATCAGGCGGGCTAAAGCCTATTCTTCATCAGGTAAGTAGGTACTTAGTTTTGAGAGGCGCACCAACTGTCCAAAGGCTTGGAATATGGCGCCCACAGAAACGTATAACCTAAACAGCACACTAGATAAGTTGGTATTCTTCATCACAAAATGTGTTAATGCCATATCTACACTACAACAGGAGCACGAATTTATACTCCCAGGATGATATAAACCAAAATTTAAATTTTTAAAAAAAAAGTTACAACAACGAGAAGAGAACAGCAGCAGCAACAAATGATGGTGATTAATGGGATCAAAGTAGAATGCAATTTAAACCTTCCTCCATTTGATAGGTTGGTCATCGCGTCGAAGCGAAACAAATCGGATTAAACAACTCAACTGGCTACAAACTAGTTCTACTCGATTTCCAAACCCGACCCAAAGAACAGTGTTCGATTCCCAATGGCCAATGTTGTGTCGTGCAAGCTTCAGTGCACTTTCGATTTTTACAATCCCCCCCCCCCTATGCTTTATATATAACACACTTCTCCATTGGAAATCATGGCAAAACTTGGGTCGTACGAGAATTACGTGTTCAACTGGTTTTGTTTCTTTGCTTTAGGCCAACTTGGATTGGAGTGCAAGGCTAAAGGTTTTTGGCCTTGATGCCAAAAAAAAAAGAGAAAAACCCTGTGGTAGTGGCTTTGTAATTTTTTTAAGGTTTCTTTTTCTGTTTAGTTAGCTTTTCTCTTTTTCAAGTAAACGGAAAATTCGATATATGTTTGGCTTCTGCGGTTGGTAAAAGCCGAAGAAGGCCTTTCATTTACATGAAACAACTTTCTGGCCCAGAGATCAAAGTGACAGTCGCCAAAGAAAACAAAATCCCCAGCAGAGGGCACTCGATTTGTCTAAATCTTCCAACCAAATCCCGTGTTCCGTTCCCTATCTAAGACGTGCAGCTTCGTTTCTTCCAACCTCCATTGCAAATGACACTATTTTTTGCAAAGCCAACGACTGAAACCAAAAAAAAAGGGGGAAGAACTGCTATAAGATCCAATTCAGGAATATTCACATAAAAACCTAATAAAACCACGTGAAGAAGAAGAAACGAGCAAAACAGTCTTCCATCATCGTCAACTAGATAACAGTTAATAACCTTTTCATGATCTTTCCTACTGAAATTCAACCATCAAATCAAACCAATCTTCTGAACAAATAACAGAAAACAACAAAGAATCATCCACCAAAATCAAACTACTGTACAGAATTGGACTATCTATAATTTACGAAGTAAATCATCAGGAAACCCACAATGGTACAAAAAAAAATATATATCATAAAGTAATTCTAAAAACTAAATATGTTGCTAAATAGTCACTACGTCAAAAACATTCGATTCACTAAGACTAAACCAATCAATTAAAATATTGTATACTTGTAGTCAACAAATTAACTTTTCAGAGAACTACAAGATGTCGATAAGTTTTAAACCATAAATTGCTGTAGACCAAATCATATTGAAGCTAATCTCGAATACTTATATGCAAAATTGACTATTTTCCCCTTGCTATATGCGAAAACTTATTTCGGATACTTATGTGCGAGTACGATTTCAATTAATAGCAAGTTTACACAAAACGACCCCCGTATAAATCGAGAAACTAATTACAGCTCTGCAAACAGAATCTCCAGAAGGACCATTCAACCAATGCTACGAAACAGAGCACAAAATCGCTTGCAGAAGCAACTTCAAAACTACTGCACGGTACTTTAGAACTATTGCTGAAGAGTCAACGTTCTGGTTATTTACTGAACAAAGATTTCTAAATCCAGTTGAGCAAAGCGAACCATCAAAATGGCAACACAAGTAATACTATACAGAAGACAAAAACTCTTGCAGAAGCAACTTCAAAACTTTCAAGAACTATTGCTAAATGGTCAACGATCGAAGAGACTTTTCTGTTTCTTAATTTTATGGCAATTGTCGTTTAGGGTTTCATGAGCTACCTCTTTTGAACTCAACACGGTGTCACTATGCTAAGTGTTAGGAATCGCTCTTTTTTCTTTTACCTTCCAGTAAGTCAATCGAGCGTGGCTCTAATCAGGACACCAAACAGGAGGTTTTTTGGGGAGCAAAAGAGGGCTGAGACATCGACCGTCTTCACTGTCAATTAACCCGATACTTTCCGTGCCACTGATCGATAGTCACCACTCAGAGAGTTCAACTAGGCGAAAGGTCCTTTGTGTCCTCGAACAAAAGACGAAATAACCGAACGAAAAGTTCACTTAATACAAAAAAAAACCCCAACCTAAAAAAATAAGTGAAACGAAAGAAAAACCAATTTCAAAAGACATGTTGAATAGACCTAATTCTTTGTATGACTTTTTTCTTCTTTTTTCTTGGGTTCTACACAACTTCAAGAAAAAAATGTAAAATATATTTTCTCAAAAGAAGTTGTAGGCCTACCTACTGTATAGAAACCAATATGTTCTTACAAAGAGTGGCTGAATTTATGTTCATCTACTAGATAACGCAAAAATAATTGGTTTGAAACATTTAAATTTTGCATAATACAGTATATTTTTTCTTAGTAATGTTGAAATGTATGTATTTTACGTAGAAATTAAGATTCTAACCCGTCTTGTAAAGAAGTATAAAGACATTTTTATACGTCACTCAAGAAAGAACTTGCAACAAAAAACTTGCAAAGTATAAAAAAAAATAACCTTACTTAGAGTGGTATTAAGGCGACAACACGATCGGTAATACAGTGGATTTAAGAAGGGTCTGTTTAATATCCTCGGGTGTCACGAGTGTCACACTAGTGTTGAAGAGAATGAGAGACCAGCTGCAAAGAAATTGACATCAACTGTCTCCTGTTTCTTTACTTTTCTCTTTCTTATATGTGGACATACAGCCTTCGCGCAAACATCTTGTCAAACTAAAGAAAATTGTAATTACAGTACGACACGAAAACATCATGTTAGGATGAAAATGCATTATATCTTACAATGCCCACACCTTTCATGTGTTTGTTTCCAGTGTATATCGC